>PVJX010008715.1:6018-64232 GCA_004027295.1 Dolichotis patagonum
GTCTACTTTACATGCTTTAACTTTGTAATTTGAACAACTATTTCCAAGAAGTCAGTATGTAATTAGTCAAGTAATAATTTCTTAGGTTTTATTGTTGTACTTTTCCTTTTTTCCTTGGAATACTGTATGGTTGCTACCCTTTATTCTGTTTTATTTTGTTTTGTTTTTTCCTCTTTAAATAAAATTATATAAAAAAATAGAATATCAGCGTGTCAAGTGCCATGTTAGACATTAAGTAATAACCAATTAGTTCAAAATATATATAACTGTATTGCTGCTACCCTTTTTGTTTTGTTTTCTCTTTAAATAAAATTTAAAAAAAGTATATATATATAAATAATAACATAAGCAATTAAAATCTTTATATCCTTACTTTGTATTACTTACATGTTTTTCAACTATCAAAGAAAAGGTATTATTTATTTATTCATTTATTTATTGTCTTGTTGAGACGGGGGTCTCACTGTACAGTTCAGGCTGGCCTTGGGCTCACTTTGTAGCCCAGGCTGGTCTCTAACTCTCAAAGATCCCTCCTGCCTCAGCCTCCTGAGTGCTGAGTGCTGGGATTATAGGCATGCGCCACCACGCTCATCTAAAAGGTACTATTTAAAAGACATTTTAGCATATTTTAATATAGTTCTTATCTAAGAATTTATTTTTATTAGTACACGTTTGCAGCGCATTTGAGTATACACATCGTGGGGAATTGGTACATGTGCGTAACATATCCTAACTCATTTTACTTCCCTAAGCCCTCCTCGCCCTCCCACCTCCCTCCCTCCAGGAATTTAAATAGTAATGCACTGGCATTTTATTTCGGTATGAAGGAGTTTTCGATGGGGTCACTGTGTAAAGCGACATCTACGGCTTTCTTCCTCAGTGAGGTGCGCAGAAAGCGCCCGTTCTGGGCTGCGCTGAGCCCAGCGGTGGCCTAGCGCGTGCAGGCCCTGGGGCTGGTTCTAGGGAAGAGGGGACAGCGAGGAAGGGTCTCATTTTTTGGCCGTAAATATAATTTTCATTCATATTTAAAGAAAAAAGATTTTTATTAGCAAAACGGGTTCCGGACATTATTATTATTACTTACCTCAGCAATTCTGTTCCAGTCCTTATGAGTGCTGTCATAACTGAACTTAACGACTTCAGAAGCTCTGACCGGCAGGTTCCCCGTCCGGCCTGGAGTCTGGGCGGGCGAAAACCCCGGGACCACGTGGCTGGTGGGGCGCCCGCCCCCAGCCGTCCGCAGGAAGGCCGCCGCGGGGTGGCGCTGGCGGCGTTCTGCGGTCCGCGTGGTCTCAGCTGATCCCGCTCCGCTCGGGCTCCGAACCCCCGGCTGGAGGTGGGGACCGCACCCGGAGGGGCCCCTGTCCCCGCGCCGGGCGGGAGACCCCACCCAGTTGGAGATCCCGGGCAGCGAGCAGAGCGGCTCCCGATGGGTCACTGCCGCCCCCTGGCGTCCCCCTGGCTGCGCCTTGGCGGCTGCCCGAGCCCAACCTGCCTCCGCGAACTCGGTGACTGCACGACCGCGCGCTCCCGGCCCGGCCTGCTGTGCGCCTCCTCACACCTCCGCACGCCCCTCCGAGCCAGGCGGCACGCCGGCGTTACCCCCAGATCGCTGTCCCGGTCGCCACCAGCCCGCCCCGCAGTTCTGCTGTCTTTGCTGTGGATGCTGACTGTATCATTTCAGTGTATTTTGGAAGGTTATGTCAGGCTTTTCCCCATGAAAAACATGATGGTATCAGTTTTCTTGTACTTATTTCTGATCTGGCTTATAAAAATACTGTGAAAATATTAGTGTTATCCTGTTTCGTGCGTTCAGTTTCCCCTAGTCATAAGTTTATGTGTTTTTCTTTAAGTCTTTTTTGTTGTTGATTTTCATTGTTTTCCCTATACTAGTATTAAAGGGCTCCCTGGCCTCAAACTGATGCTCACGAGAGTCCAATGTTCATCTTTACCCCTTTCCTAATTCATAGACTGTGCTACCACTGTTCCATATTTTAATTCTACCTCTTTATTAAAAATTCTGCTACTTCAAAAAGTATAGGGAGCAGCGTGATAGCCTCACTGCTGCCACCCCATCCCGCCCTCCTGTGGGCATTTGGTGTGTCTGCCTACATTACCCATGATCCTCTCTGCCTGGCCGGACACGACTGCGACCTATCCGGTCTCTCCACAACATCTCTGCCTGATGACGACAATTTCCTGCCCTCACCCTACATAAACCATGTTCATTGCCTCAATAAAGGAGACTTGATTGGAACTGCTCAACTTGTCGCCATCTCTCTTTCCTCTTGCCTTGCCCGCCATCCCTGTTCCCCCTCCAGGTGACACGGACTGATCCGCGGGCCGGATCAAAAAAGGGGACTTTAATGATACAGGAAATTAAACATAGGGGGTTCACACTGAGCTGCCACCTCGGCTCTTTTTATTTTTATTTTATTTTGAGACAAAATTTTACTGAGTTGCTAAATTGCTCATCCTGGGCTCAGCTTTGCCCTGCCTTACCCTCCCAGAGTGCTGGGGATTATAGGTATGCACTACCACGCCTGGCTCAGCAGATACCATTCTATGCAGTATAATTTATTTAGACTTATCCACTCACTTGCCAGCTTGTTATTCTCATCTTTCCTGCACCTGCTTTTTTCTCCTACGAAATGGACATTCTTTGTGAATTCTGCAGGAGACCATTTCGAGATCAGACTGTTTTTCCTTTACCTGAAAATGTTGTCACTTTGCTCTCTGTTCTTAAAAGATACTTTTCTGGTCATATTCTAGGTTGACAGCTGTTTTACTGCAACCCTTTTGCTTAGCTCCTGTTGCTAATGATGAAGAATCTGTGGGCAGACCGGATCCTCCTGCAGCTGGTTCTCTTCACTGGCTGCGTGGAGACTCCTTAGCCTGGGGGCTGCGGATTCCTTGGGGTGTGCTGGGGTGCAGCCTATTGAGGAGACTTTGAGAATTCTGAAGTGTTGCTCTCTTCAGGAATCCTTCTTAGGAATTTGTAAATGTGGTCTTAACCCCTTCTCTTTCTCCTGGCATCACCCCTATGTGATAGGCTTTTTCATTTTATTCTCCGCATCTCTTTCTTTTCCTCTCCGGATTTTGGGTAAGAGTTTTAAGATTTGTCTTCTAATTCACTGATTTTTTAACTCCTGCTGTATGCACTTAAACCTAATTATTGAATTTACATTTTATCTTTTGCAATTTGGTTCTTTTTCAAATATGCTTAGTGGTATTTTTCAATTTCTAATTATAAAGTTAGTCTAATGAATCCCTAGATCTAATAGTTTCTAATGCTTCTGCAGTATTTGCTTTATTTATTCATTTTCCATAGATCATCTTACCAAATTCCTTAAAATAAATTGCAGACATCAAAACATCTTCCCCTTAAATACTTCAATATGAATTGCCTGGTAATATTGGATTTTTTTGTTGTTTTTCAAGACAGGGTTTCACTGGTAGTTCAGGCTAGTCTTGAACTCATTATGTAGCTCAGTCTGATCTCAAACTTGTGGCAATTCTTCTGTTCCAGCATCCCAAGTGCTGGGATTATAGGCCTGTGCCATCATGCCATGTTATAATTTTCTAACACAGTCACACAACCATTATTATACCTTAAAAATCAACAATAAACTCCTAACATTATTTAACATCTAGCTCGTGTTTAAGTTTTTCCAGTTATCTCTAAGATGTCATTATTTTTGCAGTTAGTGTATGGATTTATGCCTAAAATTTATGCCTTAAATTTTTATTGTCTTAGTAACCTTGCTTGTTGCTGAGAAAAAGTACTCAACATCCAAAATTAAAGGAGGAAAGGTTTATTTAGCTCACAGTTCATAAAGGCTTCAGTCCATAGTTTGCTGACTGCAAGGCAGGGCGGCATGGCAGAGGGCATCGCAGAAGAGAAACAGCTCGTGGTGGGCAGGCAGAAGGCAAAACGCAGCAGCAGCAAACCGAACTTTTCTTTTTAGCCCAAACAAGGCACAAACCTTTTGGGTGGTTCCACCCACATCTAAGGTGGGGCTTCTCTTCAGTAAATCCTTCAGCCACACCCAGAACTGTGTTAATTCTAACCGTGGATTAGTTTAGTGTCACACACCCTTAATCCCCATTTCACACACCCTAGATCCAGCCACTTGTGTAAAGCCCCACCTATGACTGCATGAGGCTTTGGGAGGAGACCCAGATACAAGCATAACAATGTCTTATTTTATTTTTAAAGTTTCCATGAGATATCATTGACTGAGTTAAATTGTCTGTATTTAACAGAGCAGTTTAAATTTTCACACATGGATGCCAATGTGAAACCATTTGTGGCTTCACAACTTTATGACCAAAATATGAACATATCCTGTCACCTACAAATGAGTTCTCCTTCTTCTATGTACTTCTTCTTTACCCTGCTATTCCCTGACAAACAGGGAATAGCTCTTTTAGTCACTATAGATTAGATTTGATTTTCTAGCATTTTATACAATGGAATTATACATTATTCTTTTTCTGTCTGATTTCTTTCACCCTGAATAATTATTGTCAGACTCATCTATGTCATTGCATGGGTCCATAGTTCCTTACTTTTTATTGTAGAATAGGTAAGCTGTTATGGCTTGCATTGGAAACGTCCCCCAAAACTCGTGCTAAAGGCTTTGATACCAAATGAGGAGCTTTTCAGGAAGTGACTGACCATGATGGCTTTAAACTTATCAAGTGGATCAAGCCATTGCCGAAGTCATAATTGATAGTGTTAGGTGATGAAAGGAGAAATGGGGCCTTGTTGAAGGGAGAGGGTCCCAAGTCCTTGCCCTTGGGGGCTGTGTCTGCACCTTGGCCTCTTCCCTTTTGTCTCTCTTCCTCTGTCGGCTTCCAGGCCTCTGTGAGGTCAGCAGCCTACCTCTGCCATGTCTTTCCACTGCAGTGTTTCCGCATCACCACAGACAGGCCCGATAGCACTGGAGCCAGCTGGCTGTGGGCTGAGAGCTTTGAGAGCACGAGCCCGAGTAAACCCTTGCTTCTTGAAGTTGTTTGTGTAATTATTTTGTTACAGCTGTGGAAAGCTGATCAACACATAGGCATGAGCCACAATTTGTGTATCCATCTGCATGTTAACAGACATTTGGGTTCCATTTGGGCTTTGACTGCACTGTACATAGGAAGAAAGGGCACCCTGTGCATGCACTCTAACCAGGCGCTCCTTCTCAGACGTTCACAAGTGCAAGGGTCCTGCTGGGTGCAGCCCGATTGCTGAAAAAGCTGCTGGGAACACTGGTGTCAAGTCTTCATATGGATGCGTGCTTCCGCTTCTCTTGGGCAAATTCCTAGGTCATAGGAATGGCTGGGTCCTAAAGTAGTTGTGTCTTTAATTTTTCAAGAAGATGTTAAGCTGCTTTACGTTCATGCCAGTGAACTATGACAATTCCAGACGTTGCATACCCTGACCAACACTGGGCCTGCTGCATTTTGTCCATTCTGTGGGTGTGGTATATGCTTTTAATCCAGCTTTTTCTAATAACACACGATGCACCTTTTGATTTGCTTATATGCCATCATCTTTTTTCATGTAGTGTTTGTTCAAACGTTTGCCCATTTTCTATGGGCTATTGAATTGTAGAGCTATTTAGATACACTGCACACATACTCTTTTTTGTCAAATGTATGTTTTGCAACAGTATTTCCTTATTTTCCCATAGTGTAAAGTGGGTCCATTTATTTCTATTTATTAAGTAAATTTATTGGAAAATTTTAGGTATATATAATGATCCCATTCATCATAGGGAATTTGTACCTGTGCATGATACGTCTCATCTAGCTCTTCTCCCATTCCCCTCCCTTCATTTCAACTCCTTTTCCCGTCCCGATTTACAAAAGCTTCGTTTCTGTCATTCCCTTTTTGCTCATGTTTCTTTTCTTCTCCCTCCCTTTCTTGCTGCCTCCTCCGTCCCTACTTCCCCTTCCCACCTGAACATTTTCTTCCTGTGTCACAATAGCTACTATACATTTTCATCCTTATTTATGTTTTCTGTTTCTCATACCAGAAAAATCATGTGATAGTTACATATATATGTCCTATTTATTTCACTTAAGAGTATGGTCCCAAGGTGCATCCCTTTAGCTGGAAATGTCTCATATCTGTCCTTCTTTATGGCAGACTGAGTACTCCATTGATTAAAAAAAACAATCACATTTTTATCCATTTGTCTGTTGATAGGCATCTGGGCTCTTTCCATTGAGCTGTTAGAAACCGTGCTGCTGTAAACTTGGGTGTGCACACATTGCTGAGTATGAGGGTTTTAATGCTTTTGGAAAGATGCCAAGAAGGGGAATAGCCTTTTGAATAGAACCTCTAATTTTTTTTGAGGAATCTCTACACTGATTTCCACAGTGGTTTCATCAGTCTCTACTCCTACCAACAATGGAGTTCCTTTTCCCCCACAACCCCTCCAGCATTTGTTATTGGTTGATTTCTTGATAATATTTTCTGTAGTGAGGTGGAATCTCATCATTTCTTTAATTTGCATTTCTTGACTGACCAATGATGTTGAACGTTTTTCCATATATTTATTTGCTGTTTGTACTTCTTCATCAAGAAGCCTTGCAGAGGGTCATGGCAGAGGCGAGGCAGCTCATGGCATGCCGGGAAGGAGACTACAGAAGGCTCAAGGGAAGGGGAGGGACATATATATCCAGGCCACAGCCTCAGGGACCCACCTCTTCCCATCTGGCTTCACCCTCCAACATGACATCTAGCTATAAACTCACCAGTGAGCTAATCCAGTGTCACACACCAATGATCTAACGTCACAGGCTTATGATCCAGTCACCTCCAAAGCCCCACCTATGAGCACATAAAGCATCAGGATGACGTTTACCTATAAACACCAAGGATGACCCTACAAAATACACCACATTACTTTTCTAAGTCTCAAGCTGTAGAGCAAGAAAGTCTAATTAGCTGTTCCCTGGGATCCCTGTACTGTTAATTGTTGCATCTATGATTTTCTGCCCAACATCAAGCCTTGCATTTCTTTAGGAAGGCAGCTGGAGCGTGGTTAGATGTCTGTGGCTTATCCAAGGTTCAGGGCGCTCCTGCTTGCCTCTTTGATCACATGTGGCTGTGACGGAAATTAAAGTGTACCAATGGTTCCTCTCAATGAAATGTAGGCTTTTTTCTAATTTTTTGTTCTTGAGCAAATGCAGACTGCAGCTCCACAGGCGTCTCTGAACGACAGCCCTCTGAAACTTAATGTCTCTTAACCGCCTCTCCTTGAGCCCCCTGGACCACTTCCCTCACTAGTCCATCTTCTATTCTACTTCAGGGTTACATTTCTCAAAGTTAAGCTTGATTGTTTCATTCTCAAGCAAAAATATTTGCTAATTCCTACAGTATGAATTTAGAAATATGTAGATTATGCAACAGTTACACTGCATAGCATGGTAGAAATGGTGCTATCAACTCACCCTACTTCTGTGATGTTACTGTTGGGACCCTGTGTCCCCACAGCTACTGCTGTGCATAATTTCAGGAACACAGCTCAACCTAAGGATTGGTGTTCAGGGGTCCTCAAGCTGGAGCCAGTGTATGTCACCTTGCAGCTATCTCCACTGATGCCACATCTCAAAGCTATGTGGCACTGTTTTGCCTGCTTCACAAAAGTGATGTCGTGCCTTGTATGTTTCCGTGCATATTTTGCTCCTTTAATATTCTGATGATGTGTGTACCTCATTCATTTTTGGTGCTCTGTAGAGTTCCATGTTATGACCATACTAAACTTTTCCTCTCTATTTTCCTCTCAATGAAATGTAGGCTTTTTTCTAATTTTTTGTTCTTACAATTAATAGCACTTTAAGCATTTTTGTGCTACCTCCCTGAGTATTTAAATGTGCTGCATTACAAGAGTGGAGTTACTGAGTGGTTTAATGATTTTCTGCATGCTTGTAGGAAAGCACAGTCTTCCAGCATGTCTGGGACATCCTGGGACTCTATATTCTCCTCATGCTTACCCCAGAAGACATGCTAATTTTTACTAACCTGTAAGTGTTTTTGATTTTCCTCATTTCTGATGGGATTGAATATTTCTTCATTTGTCTTTTCAGTGATTTGTCTATCTTACTTTTGCCAATTTAAAAACTACATTTACATTTACTTTTATTAAACTGCAGTTCTTTATGTATTCTAGACACTATATTTTATTAGATAAATGTGCAGTCTGAACATTATGGCATATGTAAACTGTCATGAACTTTACTGGGATAAGAAATACCTGGAAGGGCCAGGGGTTTAGCTCAGTGGCATAAGTGCCTGCCTGGCAAGCACAAGGTTGTAAGTTTGATCCCTGGTACCAAAAAAAAAAAAAAAAAAAAAAAAAGAGAAAGAGAAATACCTGGAAGATTAGTAAAACATGCTCCTGAGTGTGCCTGCATATGTCACAGAAGCATGATCTTGTGTACTGTCATAGTTACTTTTCTTTTCTTTTTTTTTTTTACCGGTATCTGGAATCAAACTCAGGACCACGCACTTCCAAGGGAGGTGCTTATACTGCTGAGCTCAATCCCCAGGCCCATAGTTACTTTTCTTGTTGTTCGGACAAAATCCCTGGCAACCACATGTTAAAAGAGGAAAGGTTTATTTCAGCTCACATTTTGGAGAGGTTCCAGTCCATTGTAGCTGGCTCCAAAGCTGAATGGCAAAGCAGAGGGGCACTGCAGAGGAGCAAGTCCATAGCAGAGCAGGCAGTGAATCCAGGGTGCCAGCAGTCCATATCTAGAACTATGCTAAACCGATTTAGTTGTCACAAACACTTAATCCATATTCACACATCCTAGATCCAGACACTCTGGAAAGCCTCACCTATGAATGCATAAGGCTTTGGGGGCCATCTAAATACAAGCTATAACTTTTGCTACATATAACCTTTGCCTGTTCCTCTCTGCTCTCTTCCCTTGCTCTGCTTCCTGGTCGGCATGAACTGAACAATGTGCTTTTCCACACCTTTGCACCAAGACATTCTTGCCTTGGAGCCAGCTGACCATGGACTGAATTCCTTGCAACTTTGAGCCAAATTAAACCTCTCCTTCTTTAAATTGTGAGTGTGTTGAGCGTGTATCTCAGCCACAAGAAACATAACACAAGGTATAAACATCTTTACATTGTGGCCCAATTCAATTCTCCTTGTCATGTAACACTCTGAAGTTTCAGTTTTCAGTTTCATAATTTTATGCATGACCTTGTTCTGCTCTCCTGCATAAATATCACATTTCTCATTCTGACATCAGATCCTCTTCCCAGCTTCCTGAGTGTGCATTTTCTCTCCTCTAGGACCTCCGCCCTGGGCAGCTGCAACGTAGGTGCCTTCTGCGCCCAGGCCTTGTTGGTCTTAGTCTTGCTCATGAAATTCCAACCCAGTCCCTTCCCATCAGTCTTGGTCTAATAAAGCTGTCCTGTGCATCAGTGTCATGTCGATAGTATCTCTAAATGACAATTCTTGTCTGGTTGTGATCTGAGCATGTTTCCTCCACAGGATTTTGGATTTTTAAATTCTTTTCTTCAGATGTGGAGATTTTAGGAAGTGTGGGAGACTATAAATGGAACTCTTGTTCAGGGAGAGGACACAGAGGGTCAAAGCCTGCCGTCCCTTCCTCCTAGGAAACCTAAGGAATATGAAAAGCACATTGTAAAGGTTCTGTCACACAAGGAGGGGTTTGCAGGTGAGAAGTTGAATTGCAGAGAGAAACAGGGACGTGAGGTGAGGAGACAGAAGATCTGGCCCTGGGAAGAGGGAAGAGGGAGGGGACAGGCAGCTCCTGCCCAGGTGTGACCCAGCAGCCTCCCTCAGTGCTTGACTCCAGTCTGAAGCCTCTTAACCACGTAACCAGGATGCCTACTATTTGTCAGGGTTCTTGGCACATGGGCCAGCACCAAAATGGCCGGAGCACTAAGTGGGCTACACTTGTAGAACCCTGGGCTGGACCTGGTCCTGCCAGCACAAGAGGTGCTGCAGCACAGGAAGGGAAAGGGTAGGGGCGGAGCGAGGGAGGGAGTGGGGGAATGGTGCCACCTGGTGGAGGCCGGAGACACAGCTGCCATTCCCTGTGCAGGCCCGAATGAGCTTAGAGTAACAACCGGTAGCGTCTATTTACTGAGTGCTATTTTTTAACAGACTTTTAGAAATAGTTTTACATTCACAGAAAAATTGAGCAGCTAGTAAGAAAGTTCCCACATGACCTCCACCCACCCTCACCCCTCACCCCCTTGCACGCAGGCATTTACTTTTCCTTTTCATAAGAAAAAGGCTCCAGGAGATTTTCCTGAGAGAGAGGATACAGGAAGCCTCAGGGCCAGAAAGCCAGAGCATTTGCGGCCCTGCTAAGACACTTAGCTTTTCAGAGCAGTAGTTTACGACTTCAAGTGTGAGTGTTCTTCTCCCTAGTACTGACACTTCTACGATTTTGTGATTTTTTGCAGCTTGGCTTTGAGGCAGAGGAAACTGCTACTCAGAAAACTCCACAGAACTAGCACGGTGTATCTGACATGCAGCCCCAAAAGGAAAGAAATGAAAGTTTTTGTTTTACTTCAACTGAGATAGGAAAGAAGCAGCCAGTCACAGACACAACCCAGAAGTCCATTTCAGGGCACTGCAGCAGCAGGTGTGAGGGACGTGAGTCCATGAACAGGCGTGAACACACTTAGCAGTGGAAGTCCAAATAAAACAAGACGAAAAGCCTGTGATGGAGATGCCTGGGTCTAAGACAAGATCATTATCATCATTTAGGGTGAATGATACCAACAGGCCCTGAGTCATGGTGCAGAGTCCTGCTAGTTGCGGGTGCTGGTAACAGCCATGGCCGAAGGTCATCCTGCCCTCCATCCTGCCTCTGCAGAGATGGGGCTCCGTTGTGACAGTGAACCGTGCCAGTGTGCCTAGGGCATGCTCTCTCAGCTACATGTGCTCCGCAGACCTGTCCCCAGTTTCCTGGTGCTCCTGGCCTCGCCTGCAAACCTGCTTTTCCTTCTTCCCCTTCACCAGTGCCTTCACCGCACACCTAGGACCAACGAATGTCTTTGGAGCCAAAAGGAGAGTGTCGAAAAATGAGAGGAGACACATCTTACAGCCTTTTGAAACTTCAAGTGAAACCTGGCAAGGATAAAGAAAGAATTTGTTTCCCTCATTGGAATAGCTCAAGAGAATTCTCTGCATCGCCCTCTGTGATGTAGAAGATCTAGGACTAGTCTAAGAGTGGAACCAGGTGGGCTGTATAGTTTCTTTGGGGTATGTTCTCAGGGAGCTGGAGTGCAGAGACTGGAAGCAAATCCAACGCCATGCCACCTTCCCCACCTGGGATCACCACGGACCCTAGGGGACCACATTCCAGAACCACCTGCCTGAGTCATGGTGTCACAGACAGCTGAGTTAGCTGGAAATATTCTGGGCAGTCAGACAGGGCTGGGCCCTCAATGGAACCAGTGCTGAAGTTCAGACACCTTGCAGCCTTGGAGGAGACAAACATCTCCCACTGTGGGCCAAATCTCAAGACAAGAGGCAAAAAAATACAACTACATCCTAAGGACTGGTTTCTACATAGTTCTCTATCACCCTGAGGAAGTCAGGAGTTATCACCCACCCCCTACAGGAGGGGTCACTGCTGTTAGGCACGCCCGCTTACTACATGACTTGCGTCCCCATTGGTTCCTGATTTAATCAGTTTTACCTGAGCAATTACTCCTATTGGTTGACCACAGTGCTGTACCACCTTATGCCTTGTGACCTCATAGTTTTACTCTGTAAAAGTTCCTATAAAAGAGTCTTTGGCAACCCACTCTGGACCCCTTCTGTCTCTCAAACAGAAGCTTTGTTTCTCCCAATAAATGTATTCTGCTCTTCACCTCTGTTGTTCCTATAATTCATTCTTCCATATTAGAGAACACAAACGCATACCAGATATATAGTAGGTTGGGAGTTTCATTCCCCTATATCAGTGGGAGCTCCTGGGGTGACATTGTCCCTGATATTCTGGTGGCATGTGGCTGAAGGCAGGGTGGCTCCTGGAACTCAGGGCAGCAGTGAGAAATACTGAGGCACTTTAGCTGCACCCTGTCCACACTGGGGTGAAATTCACTGCCACCACAGGTGAAGGTCTCAGACTTTCACCCCCACCCCCACCACCCCCAGAGGCTGTGTCTTTAATCACTGTGCTGCCGTTTAGATAAAGAGTGTTCCTTAAGCCCTCACGAGCTCACAGGCAGATGGAGGGGAATGCATCGTGGTGTGTGTGCGGTGCTCATCTGTGGAAACAGTGCTAGTGAGGTCAGCTGTGTGTGCTGTTGGAAGGCAGGGCCTGGCCAGGAGAGTCTGGTCACTGAGGGGGGTATACCGCACTGCATGGCTCCTTCTCTCACTCTCCCTGGACCACCATGACGTGTGGACAGCTCTCTTCCACCCAGGCTCTTACGCCATGCCATTTTTGTCTTGGAGCCAGCCAGCCATGCACTGAAAATGTGAGCCAGTTAACCTTTTCTCTTTTAAATGGAAGATTTTGAGTATTCTGTCCCAGCAACAAGGAACGTGACTAACACAACCTGCCAATACGCTGTTGTCATTGATCAGGGAACCACCAAAAAAATGCCCTGTGTATACTCTGGGCCCAGACACTCCTTTTTCACCCTTATTATGTCCATCCATCATAAATTATCTCTCCAGTTAGGACCATCAATATTAGGTCCCAAGTGGTAGTCAGGACTAGTATTTTTTGTCAGCATGTGTTATGACTTGTGTCTAGATGTCCTTGCAGTCTCCTGCAGACATAGGGCTTTTTTAAAAAATTTTTTTAAATTTTATTTAAAGAGAAAAAAAATACAGAAAAAAGGGTAGAAACAATACAGAAAAAAGTGTAGAAACAATACAAAACCTCAAAAAAAAAAAAACACCATAAATCACTAGCTGACAAACCACATACTGTCCTCCCAGAAATAGCTGTTCATGTTACAAAATTAAGGCATACAAAGTGAACACACAGTGAGGCTGCAAACAGTTACAAAAAAACAGGATGGAATAAAGCCAATTGAGACAGTATAGTGAAATTGGCACAGAACATCACAGCAGGTCACCAGGGCAACAGTAACAGGCAACATTGTATATCTCCTTGTCTTCACAATAGTTGTTCTTCTACTAGGTACAGCAAAATCAAAGAAATACACAACATTACAGAACACGTCAACACAGAGTATTGAATAGAGCAACACCGTTAATCAGGACAAAGCAAAACAGCGATAAAAATATCTGCCTTCAGAGATAGTAGAAGGAAACTCCCCCGACTTGCTGTACCAAATATGGTCATCTACTAAGAGATACCCAGATCCCTGGATCCCAATTGTTAACCGGGGGTGTGTGTGTGTGTGTGTGTGTGTGTGTGTGTGTGTGTGTGGAATGTTTGATTCTAAGCCCACGCCCCGGTAGGCAGCAAGCTGCTTACTGGTTGGCACGGTGCCCTAAGTTCCAGCATGGCGCGGATCTCAGGAAACGCTCTTGCTTTTTGTTTCCACACCCTGGTGTGGCCGCGGCTCCCCAGACCACAGTCACTTACCAGGGCGGAAGGCTGCTTACTGGTTGGCTCAGTGCCCTAAGTTCCAGCATGGCGCAGATCTCAGGAAGCGCTCTTGCTTCTTGTTTCCACGCCCTGGGGTGGCCGTGGCTCGCCAAACCACAGTCACTTACCAGGGCGGAAGGCTGCTTACTGACATAGGGCTTTTTCAGAGGTGGCTAAATCTAGAGTGTGTGGTGCTAGGATTAAGGGTGTGTGATTACTAAATCAGTCCACTGATTGGTTTGACACTGCTCTAATCCCAGCATTCTGGATAAGATATAAAGGGCACAAAGACACCATTAAACCTCCTGTTGCTTTTGTTGTCCTCCACTGCAGTGAACAATTATCCCTCTGCCACGTGCTACCATAAAGCCAGTCGATTGTGGACAGAAACCTCTACAAACTCTGAGCTAAATAAACCTTTCTTTCCTTAACTTTGGGTGTTGGGTATTTTGTCTCAGCAATGAGAAAAGTAACTAAGATGGTGTATTAACTCTTCTCTGTTGCTGGGCCATTGCCATGAGAAGCCCAAAATAGGCAGGTGGTAGTTGTAGCTTCAAGTTCAATAGCGTTCTCTTCATGCCATCATAGAAGTAGTCCCTGGAAACAAGCCATTTCACCTGGCAGATTCTAAATTTGCAACAGGAGGCATCAATTCTGCAGGAACCTCCTTAGGCATGAGGGAATGAAGACAATCCTATTTAGCCGTTTGGTGATTTGGTGAGACCTGTGTGTTACAGTTCCTCGGGGACACAACCACCTAGAAAAATGCTTCTTGCTTTGTTTTCACCTTAGCCTGGAAGGAGCACTCAGGTAGTTGAATGCTATCTTCAGATTGGCTCTTTTCTGTCATGTTGGCTGTTCTGGGAATGAGTAGCATGAATCAGTCACTGGATACTATGGTCAGAAGCTTGTTCTCTCAATGCTTTTGCCACATAACGGATCCCCTATTCTGCGAAGATAAATAGACTTCTTCAGGAATTCAGGCTGGTGTAGACCCTAGGTGGGTATTACTAGCAGAAGCACTGAGGCTCACAAGGCAAATCCATATCCAGAATAGAGGTACATTCTAGTGAAATTTCATGTCTGGCTATCGAATGTGTGAGGCTCTAGGGTTCACTGCAGGTGTCAGGTCACTGGAGGTATGGTCTGGAAGGGAGTAGTTTTGTCTCTGGATCCTCCCTTCTCTCCCTGTTTCCTGGCTGTCATGTGTTAATCAGCTTGCCTCTGGCATGCCCCTCTGCCATGTCAGTTTTGTCTTGCAGCCTGCCAACTATGGACCAAATTTCCAAAACCTTGAGCTAAAGCACACCCCTTATCTTTTAAATTGTGAGTAGTAGATATTCTTCCCAGCAGCAGAAAAGCTGACTAATGCAGAAAATTGGTACCAGGAGCGGGGTCATTATTGTGACTGTGCGTGACTATGTGGCTCAAAAGCCTTTGGAACTTTGCATGAGGAGCTTGGCGTAGCTTGGAGAAGCAGACTGGAGAAGCTCTAGACTTCTCTAAGCAGAGTTTGTTTATTTAATTTTTTGGCACTGAGGATCGAACTCATGACCTAGCATTTTTGAGGCAGGCGCTTACACCACTGAGCTAAATCCCCAGCCCTCTAAGCAGCTAAATCCCCAGCCCTCTAAGAGTTTGATGGATGATTCTATTTGGAAGACCCAAATGCTGATAGGAGTGTGGACCATAAAGGCCATGTGCAAGGGCATTCAGTTGGCAACAAGGACACTGCTGAAAACTAATTTAGAGACTGTGTGTGTTACATTCTATTAAGAAACTTCTCTACATTTTTCTCAAGTCCTGAGACTTTCCTGGAGACTGTGATTAACGTGGATTAATTAGAATGGTGGAGGAAATTTCAAGGCAGACCAGTGTTCATCATATGGCATGGGCACCATTGCCTGCTTTTAGCCAGATCTGAGGTAAGAATAAGGAACAAATAGGAGATATTAAATGTTTTCCATTTTATTAAAAAACAGTAGAAACAAGGAGAGCATGGTTGCTGGATATATTAACATTAAAAACAAGCCAAATGGCATATCTCTATAATCTCAGTACTCTGGAGGCTGAGGCAGGAGGATCACTGTGAGTTCAAGGCCAGCCTATGCCACATAGTGAATGCAAGTACACAGTGATACTCTGGTTTTTTTAAAAGCCAAGTACCTGAGATCAAGACAATATGAAAGATACCTTGAATATATATCACAAATTGGTTAGACCCTATACTTTACAATTTTAAGAGTGTAAAAGTGTAATTATTTGAAAAGATTTTGCTTTGAAAAGGGAGCCCCAGGGGTCCCTGCTCACTCAGGGCTGCAGAAGGAAATGTTTCCCCAAGGTCAGCTCTCCAGGTACTTTGAGGTCACTTCACTTATGGTCCAAGGGAACCTGACTACAGCTCAAGCCAGCAGCAGACCTTGGTGTGTCCACATGGTTCTGACTCAAGGCAATCTCTTAGCCATGGGAGCAAGAGCAATGGTGTCAGAGAGGTTTCCAACAGGATGTGAAAAGATTCAAGAAGCCAAGCACTGTGTCCCCGAGAGAGCGATGCATACAGCTAGAAGAGTGAAGCAGTGGAAACCCCAGGAAGTTAGAGATTCCAGGACCCTGGAATGCCTGGTGAGGAAAGCCCAGGCAGTACATGGAACCAGCCCAAGAAAGATGGCACAGGGACAGGGCTGCCCATGTCCTTTGGAATTCAACCTAACCACCATAGGCCCAGGTACTGGAACAGAGCTATAGCACTTAATGTTTGTGGTGCTGGATTTTGATTTTTTTTTTTTTTTGTCCTGGGGATCAAATTCATGATCTTGTACTTACCAGGCAAGTATTTAGGCTGCTGAGCTAAATCCCTAGCCATGGATTTTGATCTTGCTTTTTCCCCATTCCTTTCTATTCCTCATTCTTCCCTTTTGAAATGGAAATGTTTAACTTGTGCCGTTGTACATTGAAATCATTTAACTGTTTGACTTTTACAAAGACCCACAGCTAAGAGATTGCCTTGAGTCTCAGAAAGATTTTGAACTTTGACTTTTCAGTAATGATGGAACTTTGGAAAGTCTTAGAAATGGACTCAATACAGTTAAGACCAGATGTAGAATATTATGGTATCATGTTTAGAGGTAGGGTCTGGTTGCAGGTAGGTTATGGGGACACAGCCTGGAACGGTGTATTCTTTTCCTTGGCTCCCACTTCTATCTCTGCTTCCTGGCTACCATGGGTTGAGCAGCTTTACTCTGCCATGTCCTTCTCCATGATTTTGCTTTGAAACTTGCTGACCATAGATGGATTTCCCCAAAATTATGAGCCAAAATAAACCTTTCCTTCTTAAAGTCACAAGTATTGGGTATTTTGTCCCAGGGATGGAAAGTCTGACTAATACAATAGTCATTCACCATCATGTAGCACAATATTTCTGTTCTGTTCAGGGACCAGACAAGTGATTTGAGCAAAGAGGTGATAAGGACCACTGGGTGTGCTGCATCTTGTCTTCCATAGTGACACTGACCCTGTGCAGCTGTTTCAGAGATGTAGTATTGTTACAGATAGGAACAAGAATTGAAAGGGCTGTTTTTAAACGGCTCTTACCTCATGGGCAGGGAACTGACATGAGGGTTTGCCAGTCACTTAGTGTATGGGTACTAGTCTGAGAGCCAAAGGGACAAGCAGTCACCTTCAGTCACTTGCTAGGTGGAATTCTAAAAGGTTTTAAATGAGTAAAGGTGAAATTTGTCCCTGAGTAGGTGCAGTTCCCGCTGAAACCTGCATGGACTCTCAGTAGCTACAAAGAGGCTGGAGTAAGAAGTGAGGCCAAGAGAGTGCTGCAGAAGTTGCTAAAGGCTGGATGGTTTGGTTGGGACTGGGAGGATCCAACAAGAAGCCAACCAGCTTCTCTGGTAAGCCATGCAAACCGTATGGCTTCCAGCAAGAGGAAAGTCAGCGCTTCCAAGAATCAGCCATGCTGGGACTGGGATGATCCAACAAGAAGCCAACCAGCCAGCCTTTCTCGTAAGTTATGCAAGCCCTGTGGCTTCTAGGAAAAAGTCAGTGCCTCCCATGAACCAAACAGTGAGCAGGCTGAGAATCAACCCCCTCCCCTACCAAGCAACCCGCTGGTTTGGAGGCTAGGCTGAGTTGATTGCAACTAAGGTACATAAAGCAACTAAATGCTTATATTGTCTGGTTGATTTTGCAGGCCTGGGGCCAGTGGTCTGAGCATCTCTTGGGAAGATGACAGTACCAATATAGCACATATGGAGGTTTCCTTCTATCTTGTCTTTGAAATTCAATATTGTTCTCACTGTGTTGCTTTGTTCTGATTGTTTTGCTTTATTCAGTATTTTGTTTTGATTGGTTTTATTCTGTTTTGTTTTTGATTTCATTTTGCTATACCTGATGGAATGGACAACTATTGTGAAGATAACAAGATACACTATGGTAGCTATTGTTATTTTCCTATTATCCTGCTTCAAAGTTCTGTACCAATTTTGCTGCTTTGTTTTGATTGGCTTTGTTCTGTTTTGTTTTGTTGGATTTTGCTACCTTTAAAACAAAAAAAAAAGTTTTAAAAATATACCCACCTCGAGGGCATAAACTGCCTTTCCCCCTTCCTCAGACTCACCCAGAACTTACTCATCAGCTAAGTAGTTCTTACTCAGTCAACATATGATTATTAATGATCACAAGAGGTTTACTGTCAATTATTAGTATTTTATTTTCACTTAATAAAGCTGGGCACGGGCTGTGCCTTGAAGTAGATATGTCACAGTCCTGCTTCTGGGGATCATGATCCCCTGGATCAGGTTCTCAGACCCAAAATAAAAGCCAGGACAAATCTGAGAACAACAAAAGAGGGGCTTCAGAACGTCTAGCAGTCATTGCCCTGAGGTTCAAGCTTCTTACCCCACAAGAGGCACTCCCTGGAACTGCTACCTGGCAATTGTATGGAAGACAGGAGCAGCAGGACAGACAGACAGATAACCAGCAGCACTGATGCAAAGAGAGCGCTGCCAAGGAGGAGGGCGGCTTGCGGCCTCTGGTAGTGGTGGGTCTCAGAGGTGCTACAGGGACAGATAGCAGAGAGGACTTGACTGGTGACAGGTCCAGTTTATTAGCTGTGCTGGACCCAGCCACTTACCAGCTCTGCGTAATTTTGGGCAATTTGATGGTCACACTAAGACTATCTCTTTAACTGTGAGATAGAGGTTTATTCTCTGCCTTGTGCAGCGGAGGTCATATGGGAGATGCTTAGCACAACCTGAGTGCAGGAAGCAGACAGTGTTCCTACCTGGGATGCAGCCACCTTCCTCCTGGCCTATGGGTCATCCTCGAGGCCCATACATGCTTGAGCCACCAAAGATTGGAAGCAGAAAGTCCTCTAAAAGAAATTTTTTTTTTTTTTTTTGGTACCAGGGATCAAACTCACAACCTCACACTTGCTAGGCGGGTGCTTGTGCCGCTGAGCTAAGCCACTGAGCTAAACTCCTGACCCTCCCCTGGAAGAATCTGAACCTAAACTACTGACACCAACACAGAGCCATGGCCTCCTCCTCTCATCCCAGGTTGTTTCTACTTTGTTTTAGCTGATAACACATGGACAACAAGCAAAGCAGACAATTGCTTATACACACCAGAAAGGAATGTTTTTTTAAAACAATGAAAATTTTGTGTTTTGTTTCAATTGCGTTTGAAAACACAAAAAACAAAATAACAGAACAGTTGGATAGCCTGGCCCTGCATTTGGTGGTTGCAGGTGGCTGTGTGAAGTTTAGCTGCACTCTCTGGGGGCAGGGACCCTCCGGATGGGGGCTGTCTGAGGGAGGGTGGCGGGCCATGTCCTTGCTGACTCAGAGCCACAAAGATGCTGCGGGACGGAGAGGCACACAAGGGCATGGCATACAAGGTCCTAGTTAAAATCAGAAGAGCAGCTCTCCACACGCCAAGCACTGATTTTTTGTTCTAGCTGCGAGTCTGTGCAGCATTCCCTAGAGGAGAAGGGATAAAAAGGCTTGTTTATATAATTTGTTTATTTACATGTTGCTCATTTAGTATGAATGGAAAACAATTCTTCCAAAAAGACATAAACAAACAGGTATGTAAATACATTGACTTTTTTTTTTAAACTTCTAAATGCCAACCAAAGTAACAGTTTTCCATTACACTGCCATGGCAGAAGGATACGTAGGCAGACAGGGTGAGATGAAATGCTAAAATGTGAAGATTAGATTGTAGGTGTTTTAAAATTTACCACTTCGTGCTTTTTGATATTTTCCCAGTTTCCAAATATAGCAGCCGTATCTTATTTTCATAATCAGAATATCATGATAAACAGAACTTGTAGTTACACATTCTTCCCATGAACATATTAATCATCTGGTGTACTGAGAATAAATGGCATTTGAGTAGCGATTGTCTGCACTATGAAGGACTCTGACCCTTTCCGATTGCAGCAATGTGGGGCAGGGGGTGGGTGCTCTGAGCAGTAGACTGCAGTGACACGGGGCGGCAGGGGGGTGCTCTGTGGCAGAGAGCCCTGATAGGACAGGAGAGTGAATCTGTCACCCAGTACCAGAAACTAAAGAATCAAGATGCTTTTGCAATTTCTGTGTCCAATATTATAGGTTTTTTATTTTCCACATTCTATTATTTTAACATACTGTGTGAAGAAAGTCAAGATAAAAAGCCTTTAATGATGTAGCGAGAGGATGAATAGCATCACTGCTCATTCTGGCAGACGTTTCGTTCACTAACTGGGTAGACATAGGTGACTTGATGTTTTTAAAAGCATTTGCTGACACCAGTTCTCTAATAGGGTAGGTCAATTGCTCAAGAACCCAACTGCTTCCACTTAAATGGTCTTTTCTTCTATTGCTTGGAAAAAGAGAAACCTCTTCGCTTTGGAAATCTTCACGTGTCGTTGAGTTGCTACAGAGAAACTGAATCATTTACTGTGACGTTACCAGCTGCACAAAAGCACACCATAACATTTTCCCAATGGCACTGAGAGCTTGGTTCTTAAAATAATTTCACCTTAGATAAAAAGAAAATCAGATTACCATGCTTTCTTTAGGCCCCAGGGCTTATTCCTAGATGATTCCTTTACAAATAATTATACACACAGAGCACATTATTCTGCTTGGACTTCGTTGACAAAATGCCATAGATGGTGGGATTTAAACAACAGACATTTATCCCCCTAGAGTTTTGAGATAGGAAGTCCAAGAATAAGGCAGGTTTCTCCCAGGCCTCTTCCCTTGACCTGAGGTTGGCCACCATCTTGCTGTGTGCTCTGATGACCTCTTTGTGTGAGGGAGGTGGGGAGATCTCTCAGTTGTCTCCCTTTAGAAGGGCACAGTCTCACAATGAGAATCCACCTTTAGAACTTTATCTAAACCTAATCACCTCCAGATACCATTGCATAGGGCAGCGACGGCAAGGTTTACCATAGGTTTGCTACCACTGGCATAGGTGTTAGAGCTTCAAGACATGAATTTGGGGCCCCAAACATTCAGTCCTGAAGTAAAGCAAGCATGTACTGTCCGGAGGTCACATATATCCTCAACGCCCCACTCTACCTTCAGAGCCAGTATTTCTCTGGCTGTTCTTCTGGAGTCACAGCTGCCTTTGAACGTGCCTGAGAAGGATTCTTCACTTTTTAAGATGCGTGATTCCACTGGACCCACCTGCAGAGACGAAGTCTTTAACCTAACCACTTCAGCAAAATCCCTTTTACCATGAACAGTGACATAGCCACAAAGTCTGGGGCTCAGGGATGGACATCCTTGGGGTTTGTTATTCTGCCTACCATCTATGCAAAATAAAGGAAGCTAAACTTTTTCTTGTTCTAACACCATTATGTGCCCTTCTTTATTTTTTGTTATATTTTACATATTCTTAACTATTGCTATTATTTCAATAATAACAGTGAATAAAAAAACTTGGAAAGCCATTGCTATAGTCTATTTGTGCTGCTACAATCAACCACCTGAATCTGAGAGATTTATAGAGAAAAAAATTTATTTCTCACAGTTCTGGGGCCTGGAATTCCAAGATCCAAGCACTGGCACACTTGCTGTCTGGAGATGGCTGCTCTCTGCCCCCGAGGGGGCGTTTCCTTCTGTTCCTCATGCAGCAGAAGAGAATTGGGGCTAAAGAGGCAACACACTCTCTCCAACCTCTTTTATTAAGGTCACTAATTCCATTCCTAAGGGCTTGTCCTCATTATTTAGTCACTTCCTAACAGCCTTCCTTTTTAAGATCAGTGTGAGAACAGGGGAGCACTCAGGTCACAGCTTGCCTGTTGGTGAGACTCGTGTCAGAGCCTGAGATTCCCTGACAGTGTTATTAACCCACTCTGTGAGTGAGTATGGTCACATCCTGGTGCAGTTCATATATTGCTTGAGCACTGACCCTGCACCAAGGGTCCATGGTGCTTGAATGATGGCAGCATATTGGTAAGTAGCATTTTGATATTGCATGATAATACAGTGATTCCTGGAGTCTGGAGTCTAGGAATGCTCACTCCAGCCTGTGAGCCCACAGCAGGGCTCTTGGAGAAGGACCCTTGACCAAAAGGAGCAACACTCTGGGGTAAGGGAGCAAAGCTCATGGGCAGGACCAGGGAAGATGGAAGCTGTCTGGTGCGTGTGGGAACAGCTTCAAAACTCTGATTTCCTGAACCACAACCCATAGAACGATGGACCTATGTTTAAAGAGTGAGCAGAAGCATTTGCCCAATTCATCCAATTCATGTTTGACTGTTATTGCTCTATTCTGAATGTTTGTGTCCCCTCAAATTCGTATGTGGAAAACTCAACTTTCTCTGTGATTGGAGTGACAGCAGGAGTCTTTGGGAGGCTATTAGGTCATGAAGAAGGAGTGCTTTTGAATGGAAGAGAGCCCTTCTAAAGGGGACATAGGCAGTTCTCTCAAATGTATTGACACAACTGAAGAGTCATAGGTAATTGTAAGAATAATAACTTCTTTCCCAGTTTTACCCAGGGGTAACATTTATAAAACTATGCACACTGTTATGGTTTGTGTCTAGGTGCCCCCCCCCCAAGCCTCATGTAGTTATAGAGGCAGCTGAATCTAGGGTTTGTGATTGGTTCATTGTCTAGCACTGGGACTGGTGCTGTGAGTGCTGCACTCTCCCAATGGTGGAGCCAGCATACGATATAAGAAAGGGAAGAAGGTGTTTCCCCCCGCCTCTTTTGCCCTTTTTGCTCTCACTTTTTGTGGCCACCATGAACTGTTGACCCTCAGCCATGCCACTCTGCCTTGGAGGCAGCTGAATATGGACTGAAACCTCCAAAACTGTAAGATAAATAAAATTTTCCTTGCTTCAGTTTGGGCAGTAGGTATTTTGTCTCAAAAACAAGAGAAAAGTAACTAAGGCACACACCATCATAACCAGGCCACCCATCTGATGCAGATTTCCTACTTTTCCTTATATTCATGTGTATGTACGTATTATGTTCTGTACAATTCTATTGCCCCTATAGTTTATAGAAACCACAGTCAAGACATTGAATAGAATAATGCAGAGTCCAGGCCAGCCTGGTGGTGAAAAGGAGACGCTGGACCGATTAGAGAAGATACTTGGGTAGCTGCAGTCATAGTCAGGGTTCTAGATTTCATACTAGGCAATGAATGAATAGGCGCTTATCACATGTTTTCAAATAAACAAATTTGTGAAAAGGGCCATGTGTGCTCTCACCATGACAAATTTTCCTAAGGCTGTCAAGAATATGATTAACTTAACTTGGTGAATATCATTCTAATGAGAAAAAAACAAACTGATATAATGCATTCCATAACCACAGGAAAGAGAGAAGGCAATAGAGAATGACTAGTGACCTCTGCCACATCTCTTTTGACTTGTGTCCTTTGTAATCATGATATGTTGACTCAACTGGATTATGAAATACCTAGTAGATTAATGAGGTACACTTTTGTGGGGGTGTTTCCAGGGATGATTGGCAGGTGAAACAGTAGACTTGGGAAGGAGGTCCGATTATGGGCAACACCATCCAGTGGGCTCCTAGTCTAGGAGGAAAGAAAGAGGAAGAAAGAAGTCTGCTACATTTTGGATTGGCTTGAGCAGGTGCAGCTTTTGCTCCTGCCATCGATGTCAGACTCGTTTCTTTAGCCTTCCAAGGCAGACTCATCCCAGTGTCTCTCCAAGGAGCTTCCAGGCTGTCACTCTTAGACCAGCACTGTATCTGTGATTGTAGGGAGCGGAGTGATAGCCTCACTGCTGCCACCCCATCCCTCCCTCCTGTGGGCATTTGGTGCGTCTGCCTACATTACCCATGATCCTCTCTGCCTGGCCCGACATGGCTGCGACCTACCCGGTCTCTCCACAACATCTCTGCCTGATGACAACAATTTCCTGCCCTCACCCTATATAAACCATGTTCATTTCCTCAATAAACAATACTTGATTGGAACTGCTCAACTTGTCTCTGTCTCTCTTTCCTCTTGCCCTGCCCCCCATCCCCATTCCCTTTCCAGGTGAGACCCACGGACTGATCCGCGGGCCAGATCACGTGATCCCTCTTGTTCTGTGGTGTCCAGCTTCTTAGAGCAGGGCTGGATCCTGTGGCTGTGGCTCTCCATCATATAGACAGCCATTGTGGACTCACCTTCCTCTGACCCTGTAAGCCTACTTAATGTGTTCTACTGCATATATATATATATGTATGTGGTTCTGCTCCTCTAGATAGCCTTAGTCTATTGTTACTTAGATGATCCCCACCAAGCCTCATGCAGTCACAGGTAGAGGTTTCAAATGTGGCTGCACTTGGTGTGCATTGATGGGATTAAGGGTGCCCCACCCTGGTCGTGAGTGCCTCCCGCCCAAAGGCTGAGCAGTCTGCATGGAATATAAGGGACAGAAGGAAGCTGCTCCTTCTGTTGCTTCTACTGCCTCCCTACTTGCTGCCTTCTGCCTGCCCTGCTGTGCCATGCACTGTTTCTCCTCTGTGATGCCACCCTGCCTTGGAGCGAGCCAACTATGGACTGAACCCTCTACAAACTATATGGGACAATAACCCTTTCCTTGTCTCTAACTTGTGGATGTTGGGTATTTTGTGTCAGCAACAAGAGAGGTAAGTAACACTGATGCATCCCTTTTACCTGATGTTTAGACTATTTTCAATTGCCTTCTCTTAGAAAACATGCTGAAAAATGTTTAATCACACATGTACACAGATGCACATTTTCTCCTGAGGGTAAATAATAGGTACAAAAACAGTCTTGCTGGGTCTGAGGTTTATCTGCATAGATGAGCATGACTCACACCGCAGAGAGTGATAGCCACTTATTTCCACCATAGTAATTAGCTTGGTACATTCCCAAAATCTTTGCTAAAACTAAACATCATCCCTGGGCTCCAAGGAGGTATGTTCTGCCATTTTGTACAGCCAGGAACAGTTCATTTTGTTATGTTTTTATTTGCATTTCTTTAAAGTCTTGTGAGATCAGACACCCCCACTAGGTCATTGGCCTTTTCAGGTTTTCTTTTTGGCAATGCTGTTTTTGGGTTCTTAACCATATTTTTCCCCTTGGGGCAGGATAATAGGGCTGTTTCTAAGACCATGTTGCATGTTAGTCGCTACAGATAGTGTTGAGCAACTTATTCCAACTATGTTGTCAACTCTGATTAAAAATTTGGTCGAAAAATTTCAGCTCTTAGCTTTGTACTTGCACATCTCCTCAGGTCTTGAAATTCACTAGAGAAATACTTGGTTTTCCAGAATCCTCCTGGCACCGGGCAGCAGACATGGCAACAGGAGGGACTGCACACAGAGGTCATGTCTCTGGACAAATGCTCCCTTCTCCCTACCCCTCCACTCTGCTTCTGTCTTCCCCATTGCACAAAAAGCGTTGTGACTTTTTCAGGGATCAACAAGCTGTGCATTATACTTTAAGAAATATTTGACATTTCAATTGCCCTGAAGTGTGAAAGAGTTCCTTTGTGTACAGATACAAATTCATCATGAGTTCTTGTAATGTCCTGGTAAGAAGGCTGTTTTTCATTTTCCTCCATATACCATAAACAATTTCCATTTGCAGTTTGAAGATAGTGTTTCAGTTATACAACCAGAAAAGAAGAATTTATGCATGGTAATCAAATCATTGAATCATTAATCCTCCTTAAACTATACATAGTGCCTATATAAAGAGTTTTCAAAGGTTTCTTTTTCCACACATTATGTAACTAGAGTGTGTGCATTTCTTAATAATCCACAAGAAACTGAATGCAAAGACAATGGATGGGCCAATGATCTCATTTACATGCATAAGTACTATATCCTCTCCTCCTCGGAGGTCAGCAGCATGACCCATTTAAAAGAGGAAGCCATAAATTTTCATTTTCACCCAATTTATTTTAGAACTTCCTGTTGAAAAGACATATGGCTAAAACATGTTATTTTTTCAAGTAAAACACAAATATGTGTATAAATAGAAAATAATTTAGAAGGCTGATAATATGAAAAAGTAAACCTCATTCTTTCTTTTTTTCTTTCTTTTCTTTCTTTCTTTCTTTCTTTCTTTCTTTCTTTCTTTCTTTCTCTCTTTCTTTCTTTCTTTCTTTCTTTCTTTCTGTCCTTCTTTCTTTTTTTATACCTGGAACCTAATGACCTCATATTTACTAGGCGGGCACTGTGCCACTGAGCTATATCCCTGGCTGTGAACCTTATTCTTAAAATGTACCCTACATTGAAACATGTGGGCAGACTGCAAATGATGCCCCCTCTTGACTAGTTTCTTTTCCACTCTGCATTTTACTCTTTCTACTTGTATGGCCCGAATGATTGGGAAGAAACTGACAGTGTGTGTTCCCAATCATGCTAATCCTGTCTTCTCTGAAGAAGATACACTGGGGAGTTGGTAAGAACAGCACTGTGACAGGAGAGGATGGTAAGGAGCACTGGGGAGGGCTTTCTGTACTAGGTCCAGGAACCCAGGCACCCTGCTGGAGGGAGGGAATGGTGAGTAGTGAGGGGAGAAGTTCCTCCAAGCTTCTCCAGGGCCGTCACCCATGATTTCTGGGTCCACAGATGGGCATTTGGTCTCCTGGATACACAATCAAAAGAACCAGGCTCAGAATACTGTCCAACATTCCAGCCAACACCACTCTCCTTAAATAGAGTTATTACTTTGTTAAGTTTTCAGATTCAGGATGAGTACCTGTAAGAATGCTTAGCTATATGCAAAAGTCCGACTTTGCTGGCATGCATGGACTTCAGCATTGACCTAGCTACAGATGTATTTGTGTGCTTGCATATTTAATCTTCTAAGCAATATTAAATTGGGATTAAAAGGTCAGGAACAGCCTGTTCCTAGGGTACTTGCCTATTTCTCCCTTCTTTTATTGAGTCTTGGATCTTGAATGTAGCTTCTTTGGAAACAGAATAAACAGTGGCTTGTTTGGGTTTGGTGAATCTCGGCTTTCATGCACTGTGAATATGTGTGGTATTAGGGCATTTTCTTTGGTCAGAGGTTCTGACTGTGGGTTCACACTGTGCACACTCAGTCCCAAGATAAGCCTCCAACGAAACTTGTAAGCAAATGTTGACTGATGTGTCCCCAAATGATCAAAAGTCACTGGACCAGGAATACTACTAGTGAGTGGGTATTTGGCACAAGAACAACAAAAGAATGAAGATCAGGGAGAGAATTACCCATCAAGTCTGCCTGTGGTGTCTATCATTACTGGGGTAACACAGATACTTTGGTTATGCCTCTGGATTTAAATTAGTTCATTTTCCCATAAAGGTGATAGAAAACTAAGGGAGAATACACACTTTTCACTTTGTTTGGTTTTTAGTAGCATCAATATCAGATGGATAATACTGAAATGCAAAGAAGTGTAAATATGCAATAAAAATTCTGCATTTCGTGTGAATTCTTAACAACCACAAACACTTCCACCTTCCTTTTAATAGCTAAAGTTGGAAAGTATGGATCAGAGCCATAAGAGAGAAAAAGGCTGGTTTACAGGCTTTCTGCATGTCAGGAGCACGAAACCCTACATTGATCATTTCCTGTCAGAGAAGAGCACAGTCCCTGTCCTTTCCTTCAGCACACAGGCTCTGACTCCATTTCTAATTTTCATTTTCTCTTTCATCTGTCCTCACAAATACTTACTGAGCTCCAGGAGATGCCAGCACGATTCCAGATGCCAGGGCTGAGGTCACACACAGACAAGCCCACCCTGCTGCCAAGGGGCTCAGCTTTCAGAGGAAGGAGACAAAGCAGAAGCAACCAAGCAAGCAAATAAGAAAAGTATTGCATAGTGATAAGCACTATGCAAAGATTAAAAACAAAGTTATGTTTCGGCTGGTTATCATTCAGGGAAGATGTCTCTGAGGAGGACACAAAGTGAGATATAAGTGAAAAGGAGACAGAAGTTGTGCAAATGATAGGGAACAAGAAGATTTAATATTACTAAGATATTAAGATTACTAAAATGATATGGAAATTCAATAAAATTCATATCAAATTCCAAATACTTTTTCTTCAGAAATGGAAACTGATCATAAAATTTGTATGAAACTGCAAGGAATACCAACAAGCCAAAAACAAGACTGAAAAGAAAAGTTAAAGGACTCACATTTATTGATTTTAAAACTTACTAAAAAACTAAAGTAACTAAAGCAGTGTGGTACTGGCCTTGGAATAGACACATAGATTAGTGTGCTGTAATAGAATAGAGTACAGTTATAAACTCATTGGTGTACTTATGTTTCAATGATTTTCTTTTTTTTTTCTTTTGAAGAGAATAAAACCAAACCAAATAAAACAGAATAGAGTCAATCAAAACAAAACAGTGAACATGATACAAGACTTCCAAGCAAGGTAATAGGAAATCAACAATGGCTACTGTAATGCCTCTTGTTATCTTCAGAGTACCTGCCTATACCATCAGATATAATAAAATCAAACAAAAAATGGAATAAAATCAATCAAAACAAAACAATGAAGCAATATAGGGTTTCAAAACATGATAACAGGAAATCAACAATGACTCTTGCTCTCCCTTTTCAGACATTTCCTCCCCTTTCTCTTTCACAATATCTACTGTGCATTTTGGATCCCACTAACTCCTTAAGTTTTTTGTACTTGAGAGACAACAAGATGTTCACCCATGTGACTCTGCACCATCTCACCCATGAGCATGATCTCAAGTTGCATCCATTTACCTATAAGAGTCTCGAGGTGATCCTTCTTTATACATGAATAGCTTTCCATATCTTTCTTATCCATTCTGTGGTTGATAGGCAAGCTACCCCTGCTTTTTTCTGGTTTCCTGTCAGATGGAGCATTGTTTTCTCTCTTTGACTTTCAGTCTATGGATTTCCTTTCATGTTAAATATGTTTTTAAATTTTTTTTTAAGTTTTAAAGGTAGTAAAATACAACAAAACAATACAGAGCAAAACAAATCAAGACAATGCAGTGAAATTCGTGCAGAAATTCAGAGCAGGATACTGGGATAACAATAATTGGTATCATAGTATATCTTTTTGTCTTCACAATGGTTGTCCATTATATCAGGTGTCATGGTTTATGTCAGTGGCCCCCAAGCCTCGTGCCTTTGCATTATGCATTTGTGATCGGTTCATTGTCTAGCGCTTGGATTGGTGGTGTCAATGCTACACCCTCCTAGGGAGTGGAGCCAGGATGCGATGTAAGGCAGGAAGAAGGTGTGTCTCTCTCTTGCCGGTCCCGCTTGCTGTTTGCAGCCGCCATGAACTGCAGCCCCGCCATGCCACCCTGCCTTGGATCCAACTGAATATGGACTGAAACCTCCAAAAACTGTAAGAAATAAACCTTTCCTTTCCCAACTTTGGGCATCAGGTATTTTGTCTCAGCGATGAGTAAAAAGTAACTAAGACATCAGGTATAGCAAGATCAAGCCAAAAATAGAATAGTATAAAATCAAACAAAACAGAATATTGAATAGAGCAAAAACAGTTAATCAGAACAAAGAAAAACAGGAAAACAGTATTGGGCTTCAAAGGCAAGACATAAAGAAATCCCCCATCTTCACTATATTGCATACTGTCATCCTCCCAAGAGATGCTCAGATCTCTGGCCACAGGTCAGCATAATCAAACTAACAATACAAGCATTTAGTTGCTTTATGTACCTTAGTTGCTATCAACTCCAGCTGACCTCGAACCATCTAGCTGCATGAGTTGGGGGTGGGGTGTTTGATAAATATATTTTTTGTATAAAACATATTGATAGATCCTGTCTCCCAGTCCCGTCTACCCATATTTCTTTTTATTGGTGAATTGAGGCCATCTACATTAATGGTTACAACCAACATGCACGGGCTCATCTCCACCTTGCTATTTTCCAGCTGTTAGCTCTCTACATTTCCCCTCCATTCAGTGGCTTGCCCTGCTTGGTGATCCCCTTCTGCTGCTGTTCCTGAAACCATGGCCACTTTTATCTCTCTCTAGAACATCCTTCAGTATTTTTTGTAGGGTTGGTGGTCATAAATTCATTCAGATGTTCTTTGTCATGGAAGTATCTTATTTCTCCATTAATTTTGGAAGATGGTTTTACAGGGTGCATCACTCTGAGTTGGAAGTTGTTTTCTTTTAGGACTTGAGATAATTCACTCCAAGCTCACCTTGACTTGATGCTTTGTGTGGAGAAGTCTGTCATGATTCTGATGGGTTTGCCTTTATAGGTGATATGTTTCTTTTATCCAACAACTTTTAATATTCTATTCTTGTGCTGAATTTCTGGGATCTTGATTATTATATGTCTAGGTGTAGATTCATTTTGGTTATGCATACCTGGAGTACTAATATGCCTCACTTATCTGTATGTCAGGTCCTTTTCCCATGGTTGGGAACTTTTCTGTTATTACTTCTGTAAATGGTCTTTCATGTCATGTCATTTGTGTTGACCCCTGCTTTTTTGCTAATACCTACCACTCTTATTTTTCTTTGGATTATCTTACAGCCTTTGAATTGTTATTTCCTGGTTCCTTGTTATTTTTAAGAGACCTTACCTTTTGTGGTTGCTAGCTACAAACCTGTCTTCAAGGTCTGAAAGTTTATCTTTTTTTTATTGGTTTTGCCAGCTTTCAGTGGAGTTCTTAATTTCCTGGATATCTCTTTGAATCTGTTTTATGTATTCTAAATCTTTCTTATATTGTTCATTTCAAAGTTTCTCTCATTTTTCCATGCTTCTTTATTTTATTAATTATGTCTTCTTTAGATATGTTCAGCAATTCTATGTTTTTTATTTCTTCTTTTACTTGAGACAATATTTCTTATCTAATGTCTTTCATAGCCTCATAAAGTTGTTTCTTTACTTCAGTAGCCATCATTTCAGAAACTTCAGACGTGCAATTCCCAATCTGTTCCATATTTACAGTTCCTGGACTTTCTCTGTGTGGGATGGAGGCCAGAGACTGTCTTTTGCTTCATTGTCTTGACATTTTCCTGGGTTCTTCCAGACAAGCAAGCTGTGGGGTCCCAGGCATCTCCCGTGTTGGCTATGATTTCTCCAAGGTGTGACTGGCTGGTTCTCCAGGTCAGTGCTGGCTATGGGAGCTCAATGGTGGCCAGTGGTGTGCTGGTGTAGGACTGGCTGCTGATTCTTCCAGACCGTGCTGGCTACTGGCGTCCCCAATGGCAGCTCTAAATGATTTTCAGTGAGAATGATAAGACTACTCAAAGGAGAAGGAATAGTCTGATCACTAAATGGTGCTGAGACAATTGGATACTCACAGGCAGAAAAATGAACTTAGATAGCTAGCTCACAATATATACAAAATTAACTGAAAATAAATCAGTGATGGAACTCATGATTCATAAAATTCTGAGATGAAAACATAGGGTAGATCTTCATGATCCTGGTTTTGATTAGGAATTTTTAGATGATACCAAAGAACAAACAATAGAAGAAAAAAAGCACACAAATTAGGCTTGATTTAAATTAAATAGTTTGTACTTAAAGAACATTATTAAGAAAAAAGAAAACATGCAGAGGGAAAAATATATTTACAAATCATATATATGGTAAGAATACAATATCTAGAATATATAAAGAACTGATGACTCAGCAACCAAAGCATAAACAACTGAACTAAAAATGGGTAAAGGCCTTAAATAGACAATTTTCCAAAGAAGATATAAAACTGGACGAGAAGCACACAACACAATTCTTGCCACCATTAATATTAAGGAAATGTAATTCAGCATTTTAATGAAACACTCCTTGATCATCGCTTAGATGGCTGTAATTTTTTTGTACTGGGGATTGAACTCACAACCTTATACTTGCTAAGTAGGCGCTTGAACCACTGAGCTAAATCCTCAGCCATACTAATTTTTAAAAATAGAAAACACATGTTGGCAAAGATAGGGAGATATGTATATTTCTGGCAGGAAGGTGAAATGTTGGAGCTACTAGTTTAGTGGCTCCTCAAAAACTTCAAGATCATCATGTGACCAACAATTCTACTCCTAGATATAAGTCTCAAAAATTAAAGATAGATACTCAAAAACGTGCACACAAGTATTCATTATAGCATTACTCACAAGAACGGAAAGGTTAACTAGCCCAAATGTCCATTCGCTAATGAATGCATAAACAAAATATAACATGTACATATCATTCAACCATAAAAGTAATGAAGTTATGATATATACAATCACATAAATGAACTTTGAAAATATGCAACTGAAAGAAGCTGGGCATAAAAAGTCACATATTACATGGTACATTTATTTAAAAATCTGGACTAGGTAAACTGACAGAGCAGAGATCGAGTTATGGTTCCCAGAGACTGGCAGGAGGGAAGAACAGGGAAAGACTGCTTAGTGAGTCTGGTTCCATTTGGGCTGGTGGTGAGCATGTTCTAGTGCTAGACAGTGATGGGTGTACAATACTATGACTCTACTAAATGCCATTGAATTGTACAGTTTAACATACTTAATTTTATGGTATGCAAATTGTAATTCAATAAAAACAAAACTGGGGGAATTCCAAAGGAAAAAGGAGAGTGTGTTGAGAACTGGAAATATCTGCAGAGTTGGAAGATATTCCATGAAACAAAGGAGAGAGTAGTATCTCACAGAGCTGTTAAAGTCAGTGCCAGGCATTGTAGCAGTGTGTTGTGAGGCCCCTGAGAGTGTTTGTGTGGCAGTAGGGAGGCTGCATAGCAGGTCGGCAGTCTCTCTGCCTGCACTGGCTGCATGGCTGGGAAAAGGTAGGTGTGGAGGTGTGAAGGACAGCGGAGGAGCAGGCAGCCATCCCAGCCTGCAGGGCTGGGACAGAGTGGAGGTGGCGGGACAGACCAAGGCAGATGGGGGTGAGTAGGGGTGGGGTAGTGAAGCTGGTAGGAGTTGGTGGAGTTTCAATATGGGAAAAAGGAAAAGGAGCCCCCGGTTTGAAAGACTTAAAAATTTGCACTTATTATTAAATGTCTTTGTGGAACCAATACCAGAGCATCCCTGAAGACTGTATAACCTGACAGTGTTGTCTTTATTGGGCAAAATCTGTGCAGTTTTCCACAAAAAAATAGTATTAAAAGGACCACTGACCAAACCAAGCCCCATAGACAATGAGCATGAGTTTTTAGAATTAGAGAAGTCTGCATTTAGAGGCAGTCTTGGAGATTGTCCGAATCAACCTCCGCCCACTGCAGATGAGGTAACAGATTCAGCATATTAAGGGGTCCTGAAGACAAGCTTCTGTCCCACCACTTCAGTCCAAAATGTGGTCTGAATTCTGCTTAGGTCTGAATTCCACCTCAGGGCAGAGGTAGCATTAGCCTGCCGTCTCAAATTCCTCTGTATTTCTGTCTCTTACATATTCAATTTTTGGAGAAATGGAAGATTTTTGGAAACTATCTCTAACTACACAAAGCCCATGATTGTGGCTCCATCTGTGACCACTCTGGACTCTACAGCCATACAGCCTGGGTGCCAACACTGGCTAGGATGACCTTAAGCAAAGTCTTTGACCTACTAGTCTTGTGGGTCATCTAACACAATGGGTCTAAGAGTGAAACAAGTTGGTTGCTGCTTTCGCCTTGAACTTCTGACAATACCCAGTAGACCTGAGGTCAAGCAGAAGTCCATCCTTTATGACCACAGGAGTGGGCCTCCCCAGTCCCACTCACCTCTCCCTTCTCCCCTTTGGTGTCTTCCCAGTGTGAGGCTGGGCTCCAAGTATAACAAATCACTGTGGGCACCATTAGGTCATGCTCCAGTGACTGCCTCTAACATTCCCATATAGCTAGTTGTCAGATGCATTCAGTCTAGCACAACCATGGATTGTTAACATAACCAAAGCTGGTGTAGGGAAAGAGTGGCCAGTAATGCCTGGGGTGCGTGCACCTGAGTGGAGGGGAGAGGAGTTGAGTGGGGGGCCACTATGTCTCTGTGTTTTGGGACATTATTATTTTCTCTTTTTTCCCTAATGAGAAGCACTTTAAAAATCAATTATTTAATTCTGAAAGAGCCCCAGGGAATTTTAAGTGTATAAAATGAGCCATATGACATTAACTCCAGATTCTAGAACCTTTGTGAAGCACCATTGTGCTCCTCGGAATGACTGGAATCATCACAGCACCTTTGCAGTGATTAACACTCATGTCATCCTGAATCCACAATTACTTTATACCTGATCTCACTGTGATTCCTGTCTTAAGAGTTCCTGGGAAGGAAAAAAAGACCCCGAAATATTGTCGGAAATAACATAGAAGTAATGGGCTCTGTAAGTGGTATTTCATATGAAGTACTTTTTTGTTTTGTTTTGTTCAGGCTTCCTCTGAGTGCAAATATGGAGAAAGAGAACTGAGGAAACTTCTGTGTGTTCCAGCTCCAGTCTCTCCCCAGAATGCCCCTGTGAGCTATTCATTATTTTATTTCTTCTGCTGTTTCATGTTGTGAAAATGAAGGCTAAAGTAAAAGAGATTCGAATGTCTGCTCTGTGTTTAGAGAAAAACTCAAGTATTTTATTTCCTGTCTGTATCCTCTGTTTTCCTATCTTTTAAATTTTCTCCTCTGTGTCTCATTACCCCCACAGTGTTAGTCAGTATTAAAACATCATGGGAGGATCCTGGTTAGATATGAGAGGCGGCATGTACAGGCCCTTTATCCTCTTCCTGACGTCCTTCCAAAATAACCATAAAGAAGAAAAGAGCCATGGACCCATAAGAACAAAGAAGAGGAGGAATGGTAAAATGCCAGCACCCCCAGGAGGTGAATAGCTGACGGAAGAGCACTACTTGACCTTGGGACTGGGCCAAGCTTAACCTCTAAATTTGCTTCTTGGGATGTCAGGAAAAGGCCAGGGGGGGTGTGACTCTCCTGAGAGTTGGAGCCACCATCTACCCCCTGGAGTAAAGTGTAAGGCTGAAAGTAATTAGAGCTTCTAGACTACTCCCCCATGCCCATAAGCATTCTGATAGCAGCTCTCCCAACACACACTGAAGCCTGGCGAATCATCCTCTGGAGAAACTGACTCAGGGATGGCCATGGCTGAGACACGAAGTGTTTGCCAGAAGCTTCATACATTCAGAAGTAAGGTTTTCAGAAGGTGATTGAATCATGAGGTGATTGACTCACACAGTCCGTGTGATTGTCGTTCGTGTGATTGTAGTTTGATGGCCTACGAGGTAATGAAAACAGGGTGGAGCGCCATTTGCAGACTGTGAGGGAGAGAAACAGACCTCACCAGGAGGTGATCCCCACCTGGAAATCACATCATTTTCATTGTTTTCTTGGGTTGAGTTTATCCTTTTTTGTTTTGTTTGATTATGTTAAATATGAGGGCAGTAGCAGCTATTTCTTTTTTTAAATTTTATTTTAAAGGGTGCAAAATTAAACACAACAAAACAGAACAGAACGGGAATAAGAAAGCATAAATTTCAAAGCTAAACAACCAGAGATCTTCACTATCTGTCTTACTGTCTCTTGTTTTCTTCCAAATGGTTGTCCATGTCTTTGCGTACGGGGAGTTCATACCAAATAACATAGCCAATCTTATCACAAGTTGTGTAGTTCACTGGCTCCCACTTGCTAAGCGGGGGTGGGGAGGGAAGACACGGGATGGGGGACAGGACGACATGAGATGTCTGATTCTCAGCCCACACACCCCAGAGAGGGGAGGAGCTCTTTGTTCTCCCGGCACCCCGAGTCAACCGCACGGTGCAGGTCTCAAGGCACCAGGTCTCTCTCCTTCAGGCTGCTGAAGGTCTGCCACACTCACAGCCGCCCCCCCAGAGAGGGGAGGAGCTCTATAGAAGCTATTTCAAAGATAGCAAAACATATATGGTAGCTACTTTGGATTTACCATTAGCTTGTTTTGAAGTCCTTTCTTGCATTCATTGTTTTGTTTTCATTGTTTCTATTCTATTCTGTTGTTTGAGTTTTACTATGTATGAAGGTATCTGAGCTATTTTAAAGATAACAAAAGTCATTATGGTAACTAATGCAGATTTCATAAGGTTTTGAAGTCCTGTATCACTTATACTGTTTTTTTTTAATTGTTTTTTTTCTATTTTATTTTCCTTGGTTTCATTCTCTTTAAAATAAAAGAAAAAAATAGAAAAAAAAGAAAAGAGAAAGAAAATAGCAGGGCAGGGCCTGGTTGATGGGAGTGGGGCGTGACCTTGGGAAATAGATCTGGTCCCTAGTGGCACCCTTTCTGGCACTTTCCATTTAGCTCTGCTCCCTGCTTTCCATGAGGTGAATTGCTTTGCTGCACTGTGCCCTTTTGCTATGTTCTGCCTTACCGCAGGCCCACTAACTACAGACTGAGACTTCTGAAACCATGGACCAAAACAAACCTTTCCTTCCTTAAATTGTTTTATGCCAGGTCTTTTGTCTCAGCAGCAGAAATCTGACTAACACAGGAATTCTAGGGACAGCTCAGGGTATGGCAAGGTGCTATACTAGGTGTTGGAAAACCCAGCCCATGGCCTCTTTTTTTCTTGTAAATAAAGGTTTATTTGAACACAGCCATGCTCATTCATTTTCATATTGTCTATGATATTATTACATTACAACACACTGCACAGCATGCTAAAGATGGGATAGTTGCAGTAGGAACCATATGGCCCAGAAAGCTTAAAGCACTTAGTATATGGCTCTGTTTGGAGCAAATGTGTTGATAGCCTGGTGTGAGAGCCACTAGTCAAGCATGGGATGTCCCATCAGGTGGATCTGTCATTGACAATGTCTTCCTGCTAAACATAGACAATAAAGACGTTTGATAAAAACTCCCAGCACAAAACAGATAAAGGGAGAAAAGGAATCCAGGTGGAAAGGAGATAATTCAGAAACCAGAAGAAAGCCTCAAACATTTTTCTATAATTAATGTCTTTGCAGAGATAAGAAGATATATTTTATTCATGAAACATGAGTAAAATGCTATATAAAAGGAGCACTGAAAGTTTAGTCAGCAGCATAAACACCTCTCTGTCTGGCAAGTGCAAGGTCTTGAGTTCAATTCCCAGTATAAAAAAAATTTAAAAAATGTTTTTACAAAGTTAAAATGTAAAATCAGAATAAGGATAATTCAATAAAAACACAGTTGTGGTCTGCATGATGATGTTTCAGCTGGCTACAGACTGCCACAATTGGGTGGGGGGCTCCTAAGTCGTAATAAAAATTTCCCATCTTTTTGAGATGTAGCAACTGGGATAACTCTGTGGTACAACAAGTTCCTCACGTGTTTGTGGTGCTGCTGGTGTAAGCACAACAGTAGGCATGCTGCCATCACCTGAAAATGCAGCATGTAAATAATGGACAGTGTGTAACTTGGGAATGATAGTAAACAGCTGTCCCTGGCTTATGCATTTGCACAACTATGTTTTTATCATTATTTTAGAGTGCATTCTTATTACTTACAAAGAAAGTTTAATGTAGAACACCATGCTGAGCTTTGCAGCAGCCCCTTCATCCGTCCCCTTTGCTAAGTCTCCAGATCGCATCGGTAGCCAGGGTGAGAGACTGATCTCCACCACCTGAGTCTGTGTAAGTGCACTTGAGGGGGTTGACAAGGGATCAGAACAGCCTAATAGCACAGCACTCAGATGTGTTCCCTTACTGAAGTGATGAAAGACACAGTTGCAGAATTCCCTCAGAGAGTGGAACAAGAACACAGATAAAAATAGAGGATCCAGTCAAGATGTCCGGCTGCTTAGAAATACAGGTTTCAGAAAGAAAAGATGTAGAGAGGAAATCATCAAGGAAGCAACACCGGAAAATTTCTTGAAGTCAGAGCATGGGATAGTCCCATGTGCATGGATTCACAGCTGTAGCCTTCAGCCTGGGGATGCCAACTAATGCTAAGGCTCCAGGCTTCTGGGAGAGATGAGCATGTGGGAAACACAGGCTACTTCAAGAAATCCACAATCAGAATAACTTTGGGCTTTTCAAAAACAAACTGGGTGCCATAACTAACGCTTGTGTAACTCTGAAAAGAAATCATTTCACTCTCTTCCCAAGTCAACTGTGTGTTGAGGCAGAGAGGAGATAAAGAATTGTTCAATCCTGAGAGGCTCCTGGGTGTGGTGAGCTTCCTGAAAAACATCTGGCAAAGACCCAGAATAAACACAGTCAACCTGTGGGGTAGAAGGGTGTCCATTAAGAAGATGGTGCTGAGGGAGCTACTTCTCATCGTTGTATTTAGCAACAGGGGAGAAATGATAACAGTTGGGTCCCACTGCCCTGGAGTTGGATACAGTTCTTAAGTAATAAATTAAGTTTATGTCTAGAGGAAAATGCTAGAAACTGCCTTCCTGACTATGTGCTGGACAGTGCTTTATGCCACCCAAACCCAGTTTGTTTTCCTTGTTTGAACAGCCCAGCTCCCCATTCCCAGTGCTCTAGGGGCTACTTGTTGAGAATGGTTGCATTGTGGGACCCTGGAATCTGGGTCCCTGAGCCACACCTCAGGCGAGAGCTGCTGGTTTGCTTAGGACAGCAATGAGTGTGATAAATAAGCGCAATGAAGAGTTGGTACATGAGAGGTAAAGACTCGATTACCAGTGGAACCCTCAGCACCCCATGGACAGGGGCAGATGGCACGTGTCCAGCCGAGCAGCAGGATAGCTGGAGGGTCCCTGTTTGCACAGTTCCTGTCACTCACCTCATGCACTCCACAGGCCATTTCTCACCCCACAAGGACAGAAGAGTGGTCATGGAGGCTACATGGGGTGATGCAGCAAGCATTCAGGTAGCAGGTGTCTGCACAGCATGCAGAAGCTTCCAGTTGGTGACCTCATTTCCTGTGTTTAACTCCTATCATTTCCTGTGTTTAACTCCTATCATTGAAGACCCAGGCTGTGATTTTACCACAAGCACCACACCGAGTAGGCCCATAATTCACAGGTCAATATTAATAAAACCATATTAATTAAACTTGCTCAAGTGAAAAGGGGAGTTTAGTATGAGGACATGTATCATTCCATCTCTGAATTGGGCGTCAGAAAAGAAAGAACATGGTCACTATAAAGTGGCTCCTTTCCCAGATATCTGCCTCTTTAGGGACTCATGGCTTTACAATTCAAAGCTCACATTTTTATGTATGTGCCAGAACTCATCTGACCCTCTCCCGTATTGCAAGGTCTTGAAGAATGATTTTAATGGCCATAGCTGGGTCAGTCTGTTGGTGACTGCACAGTGTGGTTAATTTTATGAACAAGGCTGGTAAAAGAGGAGGCAGACCTTTGAAAAAGGAGGGGTGCAGAAAGCAAGCAGACTCCTGGAAGATGTGTAGCCTGGCCATCAGACACTGCCCATGCAGAGCTCCTGCTGTGTGCTGGGCATGTGAACACTTAGTCTTTACAGATTATTTGGGGAAGATAAATGGGACAAAAGAGAGAATTCATCAAATAAAGTGGCCATGGAACACTCAAGAATGGCAAACATGGTCCATTCTGTGTGCAAATATTTTACTGCACTAGTTTAAAACAAGCAAACAAACAGGTATCCGATGAATCTGTGACTTGCGCTGCAGCTCAAGCGCTCCTGGTAAGGGTGGCTTGGGCTCATGCTGCGGTTACTCTGCCATCAGGTTGAGCATCAGGACCTGGCTGGTCGGCTCACGGTGCTGAGCCACAGCCCTCGGCCATGTCCCTGTCGTTTGTGTTGTGCCAAGCACACGGCTCACACTGAGAGGAACGGAGCTGCCAGAACCACATCCACAGCTTCCGGAAACTCCGAGACCTGCCCCCACGAGGCCCTTCACTAGCCCAGCGCTTGACCTCTTCCCGCCCCACCGCCTCGCTTCCCCAATTGGGGCTCTCAGGCAGCTTTCCGAGCCTCTCCTAGAGGGCGCTGCAGGCCTCAGACGTGCCAGCCAGCTCCGGGCTTTCTGGAGCACACACAGCCCACTCCCCCCATGCCTGGTGTTGAGGTTTAGATCTGAGACGCCCTGCAGGAGGCTCGGGTGTTCAGAGTCGGCCTTTCAGAAAGGCGACTGCATCGATCCACTGACAGTTCATAGCAGAAGGGCCGTCAGGAGGTGGGTTCCAGGAGGCGGGTCAGTTCCAGGAGGTGGGTTCCAGGAGGCGGGTCAGTGGGGTCGTGCCTCGGAAGGTGCTGTGCATCTCTTGCCCTGGCTCTCTTCCTCCTCTCCCATCCACCACACCGTTGTGCCTTGATGTTTCTGCGCCATACAGACACGTGGCCGTGTACCGGAGCCCTGAGCCAAAATCAGTCTTTCCTACTTTCAGTTGTGTATGTCGGGTGATTTGTCCCAACCTTAGAATGCTGACACCTTCAGGCTGCCAGGTTTCCAGCTGGTGCTGCAGGTCCCTGCAAGCCAGGTGTCAGCCTGGCCCTCACTTGTTGAGTAGGCACGGATAGCACCTCGGTTCTTGGCCTCTACTAGGAGAGCGCGGGGCAAGCTGTAGCCCTCAGGTGGGAGGGGTATGAACAATGAGTTGGAGCCCTAAGACGTGTCCAGCCTATTCCACAGCCTTCAGCCAGGAAACTTAGGCATGTGCTCCCTCTGCCACCGTGGAGCACACCCCAAAAAGACCTCTGCTGGTGTTTCGCATGTTGCTTAGTAAAGTAGGTAGATCTTCCTGACAATAAGACGCAGAAACAGCACACACAATTAATACTAGATGGGACGCATAGCCCTGAAAACACTTTTACAGCAATACCTAACGTCTAGTCCAGGGTCCAAAAGCAAAAGGAAAGTGAGGAAAGAGGAGACCGCACAGTACCCAGATATTTACACCCTGGCTTTTAGAGTCCAGAGACAGCTGGAATTCCACCGGGAAGGCCGGCTTTGTATTGGAAAGTAAGTAGCAAGAGAACAGCCTGGAAACGAAGAAGACACCTGATTCATGCACGCCCGCCATGCGCGATGCCTACTCCCCTCGGTGCACAGCAGGCACAGTCCACAGCACCTCTGGCAGAATAACTGCTGGAAAATGTATGGAAGCCACCTTGGCAGCCTCCAGACAAACGCCTCAAAAATCTCAACCGCTGAAGCGAGAGGCTCTTGGACATGCTGTCCAGGTTATCCACAGGATTTAAACGACTTCTAGAAAGTCGTCATCTTGATGGCATAGTTCTTAGAAGCAGAATGAGAATAATTTTAGCACATTGTCTATACTCTTACAAAATATGTGAGTAAACAGTGTCTCTCCTATTACTGCACATTTACAGATTGCTTTTCAAAATCCAGGAAGCTTTTTGCAGTTTAAAAATGACCACAGAAATGTTAAAATGCAGGAATTCCTTAAAGTGGCAAATGGATGGTCCTGCCTGGGAACGGGGAGAAATAATTCAGCCCTTGCATGGTGGAGGAGAACAAAGCCTGCCTATCTGAGCTCTCCAAACCCGGGACCAGCAACAGAGAGAGACTGGGAGGAAGGGCTGGGGAACCAAGTTAGCCAGGACTCTCAGGGACCCCAGAGTTACTAGAGCCAGAACAGAACACAAGGCGCTCCAGCCCCTCCCCTCGGTGGCTCTGCAAATGTCATCTCATTGTCTGTTTCTGTCCCACAACCATCTTTCCTGTTGTTTTTATTTTACTACACAGTTTTGCTTGTATTTCCTAAATGTTCTGAGATGAGATGCTCCTAATTTCAGTCACAAAAATAATCAATCAAGCAAAAAAAGCATCAAAGTATCACAGAAGTGGTGAGTGTCACCAGTGTGTGTCGTCACACTCCTCTCTGGCTTATCCCCTCTTGTCTGCAAAGTAACTCGTAGGGTGTGGAACTTTTCACCCCGGAGTCCTGTAGTGCCCCCTCCTGGCCTCTACTGTCTCCATCTTATCTGTACGTTTCTTGAGATTGTGATTGTTGTTTTTTTAATTCATAATTTAATATAAATTTATTTTTTCTTTTCTTTAGTTCTGTGAATTGCTAATCATGCTGTTTGGGTTACAACAGCATGATTTGTGCTCTATTGACAGAAATGCCAAATTAAATCATCTTTTTTTAAGTCATTATTGACCTTAGGTGGCTTCTTTTATTAATTTCAATTTTGAAATACTTCATTCTGCTGAAGCAGTTAGCAACTGGATTTGTCAATAAATTTTTTAGATTCACAAATGAGCCATAAATTTACCAAATCATGTTCAAGTATTTTATTGAAACTGTATGATAAATTCACATTGTTGCAGAAAGTATTATAAAGTGTTTTAATTTTATTATATAAATTGCTAACACATATCAATTTTTAATATACTATTTTTTAGGGCAGATTTAAAGTCACAGCAAAGTTGAGCAGAAGGTGCCTGGAGTGGTAGTGCATGCCTATAATCCCAGCATTTGAGAGGCTGGGGCAGGAGGATTGCCATGAGTTTGAGGTCAATCTGGGCTACATAGTGAGCTCAAGGCTAGGCTGAGCTACATAGCGAGACCTTGTCTAAAAAAAGCTAAGTGGAAAATTCTTGTTACACTCTGTCCCAAGTACTCAGAGCCTCCCTGATTACGAGCATCCTCCTCCAGAATAGCACACTGTCACAATCAATGGCCCTGCATGGACAATCACCCAAAATCTGCAGTTCCCATAGGGTTCCCTCCTGGTGTGCAGGCTACAAGTTGAACAAACGAAAGATGAAATATACTACAACAGTATCATGCATAGTATTCTCAAGCCACAAAATCCTCTCTGCTCGACCCATTCTTCTCCTCACCCTTGGTAACCACTGATTTTTTTTTTCTTTGCTGTCTCCAAAGTTTTACCTTCTCCAGAATGTCATGGGTTTGGGATCATACTGGATATAGACCTTTGAGACTCTTCACATAGAAATAAGTGTTTAAGCTTCCTCCATGTCTTCTGAGGGCGTGGCAGCTCACTTTTTTTTAATACTGACCCAAGGAGTCAGCAGTCCAGCTCCCATCCCAATTCCCAGAAAACCAGAAAGCTATTTGTAGACATACCCACGCCAAGGTACCAATAACGCTGGGCTGGTGGTGATGCTCCTTACAATCTGCATAGCTCCTTTTTTAAAGGGTGTCTAGGGCCCCTGGAATTTGTGCCTGGTGCATTGTTTGCAGCCAGTGTAGGTTGGTAGCTCTAGTGTCGTTTAAACATCACCACTTGAGCTGTCTTTGGAGGTGGAACTAGCTGCACACAGACCTCTTGCTAGCTGGTCTTTACGTTCTAAAAATGTTTTGCATCCTAATTTTAAATTAGAAAAGGGAAATAAAATATTTTATTATTTCCAATATCGTCATTTATGTTCCTATAATAAATAGCTGACCTGGAGTAAACACAGTATTGGCTCCAAAGATTGTAATTGCTTATGATTTTGTTGGAATACTCTCTTCTGCCCCAATTAACTTTGGCTTAATCCCTCCTATCCTTTAACATCACAGGCTCATTATGAGAAACTGAAAACTAGGTCAGCTATTTTAAACTCTTGTGGTCTTTGCTGATGTCACATAGTGCCATCATCAGACAAGCTAAGGGGCAACCACTTTGCCTATGAATGGGAAGGACTGTGGCAGACAGGCAGAGCTGGAAGTGAACCACACAGAGCTGTACTGGGAAGCTGGATTTGGAACCTACTGGAGAGAACAGATCTGATTTCTGAAGGCAATGAGTGGGTAATGACTCAAACAACTACAAAAGACGTTTCCAGGTAGGTTGTTCTGTGCAATGACGAACCAGGCACAGATTAATCCAGGCTGGGCATGGGTTAATTCAGAAACACACATTAGTTTGCAGTGTCCATTGCTGTACGACTTAGTTTCTACCAAAAATTTCAGGTGAAAGTTTCTTCACTAAATACAAAACAGTAAGCCAGGCATGGCAGTGCATGCTTATAATCCCAGCACTGAAGAGAAGGACTATCATGAGTTCAAGGCCAGCCTGGGCTGCATGGTGAGACCCTGTCTCAATCATTCAATCATGAATGCTTGTTTGAAGACTTCTTAAAATTTATGATGAGATAGATGGCATCTCAAAGCAAAGGAGGTTAGTAAGTATTTCTAGTATTTGTACTGTGTGTAATATTTTCTAACAAAGAAGAAATAATGACTGTAAACCCTGGTGGTAACTGAATTGATCATAGAATAAGACTCTGTGGATGTCATGTTGGTAGATAGTGACACGCATGCACTGTGTGTTCAAACTCACAGTCTGGCACCTTATCGCTGAACCTGGCTTTGGGTTCCACTTGTGGAAAAGTCAGTAAATCTCAATTTTCACTAATGTCAGTGAACCTCAGGCTTATCAGGAAAACGGAGGTAACACCATCACCTCCACTAATATTGAAAGTCAACAAGGACAGCCTCTGTGTGCATGGCATTACAAATGTTAGTAATTATTTTTAGTCCATGTATAGATTCAAGTTTAAATCCATGTATGCTTAGTCTGAAGGGATACAGAAATGTCATGCAGTTTCAGTGGCATTGTGTGGAGTTTCAGGGGAGCTGTGTGAGGAGGGAGAAGTCTTTTTGTGTTCTGCTTTTCTGATGGCTGGATGAGGACATATTTGAAGCTGCTAACAGACTCACCGTGACAGATAGAGAGGGCCTACCTGGGGAACCAGAGGCTTGGCCTTCCCTTTTTGCCGTAAGGCTGATATCCACCACCACAAAGAGCCGGACCAGCCAGCCTCCTGCCACTCACCTTGCAGGAACATACACCTAGCTCTGGTTTAGTATTTTCAAAAGTAATTTGAATATTATATAACAGCACATTGTCTCTAACAAGAATGTGGGCTGAATCATCCAGTTATCACAGTGTTTGTAAAATAACCTGTACTTTTCATTTTGAAAATTTCTTGAATAGAGATACAAATGTCAAGCCTACCCATACCATGACATCTGCATACACCACGAGCTAGTGACATTTGCTTGTTTCTTTAAAGTTTGGTCTGATTCATAAGAATTACTCATGCAACTGAGCATTTGTCACTGAGGTCACAGCCTTTCTTATTAGTAACCCTACCAATTAGCTAGAAAGTTACCACTTCTTCTTCTTTCCACATCAAGGCCCACCAACACACTGAACATCATTTTCTTTTCATTTCCCTTTTCACCGTTTTAACATCCTACTTACCAGCTCCTTTTGCAAATTGTTCTCTCACATAAGAAGACAGTGCCTTGGAAGGATCATCCCAAGATGTGCCCAGCACTAGAGGGACTGACAGCTTTGATCTGGCTGCTCCCTCATCAGGCTTTCTGATGAAACATGTGGCATAGCCCTTTGCTAGGGGCACGTGCCCTTAGGTAAGGATGGTGCATATAAATGGGGATTCACAGTCAGGCAAACCTGAATTCATCTAAGAAAATAATGAAATGGAATATTTGAAATTATGACTATCCCAGAAAACGTGGGACATACAGGCACTGTGCCTATGAGAAAATTCAGCCTGAAACTAGATTGTTTTGAGCACTTCATCTTAAGCAAATATGAAAGAGCTGTTTGTCCTTGACTGCCTTCCGTCTTGTCTTTTTCTATAGCAGTCAAGAATGGCCTATTTCTGCTACAGTGGGCATTGAAACAAGAAGAGCAATAGTCATCTACATTTATTTTATAATTATTTGAAAATTAGGTCCATCCTAATATTGTAATCACTTAGTCATTACATTAAGAAAAAAACCCCTAGAGTGTAGAAATATAAAATACACCACCATAGCAGTGAAAAAGCAGTCTGTCATCCAAGTGGATTATGCTAAACTTCTAAGTACTGTCCTATCACTTTTACTTAAAATGTCACAGACTGTAAAGCTCCCAGTCATTTGCACCTGGAGCCTTGGAGGAACTTGCCTGGCCAGAGCACAGTTTAAGCACCCAGAAGAGGAAAGTGTGAGTAAGAGGAGAGCTAGCATCCCACTGCGCCCATTGCATAGGCCTTTCAGCCTCTCTCTTCATTTCCTAAATGACCTCTGCATGAGTCTCAGTAGGTGGTTTGCATTAAAATATAAAACTCGTAATCATACTGAACAAAACATCTCTTCTCTGCTTTAAACAACTGGTATGAGAGCTCTCTGGGCCCTGTTGGTTGCTGCAAGTGCCCATCTGCTTTGAGAGACCATCAGGATCCAGAAGCGATCAGAGAACGGTAAAACCAACATAAAGGCATCCATGGAAGTGTGTCTGGAGCCCACCAAGCCCTGGATTTGGGAGTTCTCAGAGAGCACTCGGAGACACACCCAGAGGTCCCTGAAGGCCTCCCCTCTCCACCATCCATCACCTTTCTTCCTGCAAATGAGTGTCTGAGGGATTCTCAGCCTGGGAAGAAGCGAGCCAGCGACAGCGCCTGCTTTCTGTCCCCATGATCCAGAACTGTGTTGTCAGAGCCCACAAGTGTCCCCACCTTGACTTCATCCCTCCCTGTCTTGATGTCTCTGCACTGAAGAGACATGGAGAGGGCTGGGCTCCCTCTAAGGAAGCCCATCTCTGTGCCCCAGCTGTGTCCTGACAGGAGGAGTTTGTTACAACTTCAGGTTCTCAGGCCAGTCCCAGAGCAGCTGAGACCTGCTCTGAAGTATCACAAGATGCCCAAGTCTGTGTGGGTGCACGTGCACTTGTGGAGCACTGGGCTCAGTCACTTTACTTTGAGTCACTCATGGGACACTAACACAGTGAGGAGGTGAGACAGAGACTGAGCAGTACAGCTCCCAAGGAGCACAGGCCAGGGGCCGCAGGAGCTGCCTGAGCTGACAGAGGAAGGCAGGAGAAAGGCGCTCCCTGGAGACTTTGGAGGCAGCCAGGCCCTGCAACCCCTTGAATTGCACTTCTGGTTTCGAAAATGGCAGGACAGCCAGTTTCTGTTGCTTCATGCCACCCTGTTTGGATGGTCTGTTGCAGTAGCCCCGGGACTCGTGGCCACCTGGGCTGTGGAGGCCTCAGGTTATAGGGCTGCCCCTTCTTTGCCCCTGGAGTCTGCACCCCACTGAAGTTGGCACCAATACCACAGTTGGACATGGTGGCCACAGAAAAGTGCAGGAGCCTGACAAGGAAGTGCAGCAGGAAGTGAAAGAACTCCAGGAAATGGCATTTTCTCCATTTTAAAAGATGGAATGTAGTTTCTCTTCCTTTTTCCCCTGAGGGCTTGAAGCAGAAGGAGAAAATAAACTTGGCAAGTTATTCTTCATAGCTACAGGGCTCATGGACTCGGTTGAAAATGACTGAAGTTCTGGGTACAAATCCAGGGTGAGGTCAGACACCAGGGCTGCTAGTGTGGGAAGAAGGGGGATCATCTGAAGTCTGTGACCGCCAGGACTGTGCCCTGGAGAAAAACCTCTGGTCCTGGAAGACAGAGTATGACTCTTTCTCAAGAAACCCGTCCTCTGCACTGGGGGAGGATCAGCTCATTTGGCCAGTACTGTAACATTTTAGAAGTATTTCCTTTCTCATCTGTGTGGCTGGACCTCCCAGTGCATCACAGAATGAGAAGCCTGAAAGGTTGATTAGCCCTTCGAGGCCTCTGAGAAAATCGGCTTTCAGTTGAGGGCCAGTGCTAGGCAGGTTTCAAATACAGAATACAGAGAAACCTAACATTTGAAAGCACTTTCTACAGATTGACCCATATGTGCAGTTGCCTCCTGGAATTTCCCACAAGGCCTGTCACAGAACAGGACCAGCTCTCCTGGATGACCACAGAACTGAACAAAACCCAGGGCTCATGGACACTGGGATTTATGTAAGTAAAGCAACACTAGACACAGCTTCACCAGAGAATGTCCAGCAGACACACTCACAGCTCTTGCAGCTCATAAATCACCAGGATACTCCTACCTGATCCTGCCCATGGCCTGTGAGTGAGAATTACTCCTACCTGCAGTGAAGAAGCTGTCTCAAGAGGTCAGCTCATGCTAGACATAGGGGTAGGTTGCCCGTGCAGTCACCCTGCTACCCTAAATCCCAACATCCACCATCTACTGCAAAGCCATCCTCTCCCTCCCAGGGACAGACTATGCATCTGGGCAGAGAGGTCATGTTCCATCCTTACCCACCCTGACTGCCACAGTGTATGAGTGAGTAAAGATGCTGGTAATTTTTTTCATGGTAGTGGGAATTGAACCAAGAGCCTGGTGAATGCTGGGTAAGTGCTCTAACACTGAGCAATATTCCAGTAGAGAAACGTGGGTGTAGGTTAGCCAGTGATGGGTAACTTCAGTGTTTATTAGAAAGCTCTGGATATGCCCATTGATATTTGGAGAGCATTCAAAATGAAAAAAACAAAAATCAAGCAAGCTGAAAGTCAAGATGGATTTCATCAACTAATTTCCAAACTAACAATTTTCTTTTTTTATTTTTAATTTAAAAAATTCTGAGAGAACCAGGACTCACAAGGAGCTGATCCCTGCCTGGAAACCAGCACCATGTGTGGACCACTGCTGGAGTGGGGACGCCAGACCTCTCTCCGTGAGTAAGAGCCATATGCAGGCTGTTGGGGGAGAGAACCAGGCCTCACAAGGAGGTGATCCCTGCCTGGACACCATATCATTTTCATTGCTTCCTTGGGTTAGGTTTTATTCTCTTTTGTTTTGTTTGATTATGTTAAATCTGATGGCAGGAGCAGCTATTTAAAAGATAGCAAGACATTATGGTAGCCATTTTGGTTTTACTATTAGTTTATTTTGAAGTCCTTTATCACATTCATTGTTTTATTTTTAGTGTTTCTACTGTATTCTGTTCTGCTCAATTTTTACTATGTCTGAAGGTATCTGCAGCTATTTTGAAGACAAGAGGCATTATGGCAACTATTGCTGATTTCATAAGGTTTTGAAGTCCTGTATCACTCATACTGGTTTATCTTGATTGGTTTTGTTCTGTTTTATTTACCTTGGTTTTATCCTCTTTTTAAATTTTTAATGTAGTAAAACACAACAGAACAAGACAGAACAAAGCCAATTGAGACAATGCAGTGAAACTGGTACAGAACTTCACAGCAGGTTACTGGGATAACAGTAATAGGTACCATAATATATCTTGTTATCTTCACAATAGTTGTCCTTTCAATCAGGTATAGCAAAATCAAATCAAATACAGAACATCATAAAACCTATCAAAATAGAATATTGAATAGAGCAATACAATTAATCAGAACAAAGAAAAACAGTGATAACAATATTTGCTTTCAAATAGATGGTAGAAGGAAATCCCCTATTTGCTATATGGCATATGTTCATCTTCCCAAGAGATGCTTAGACCTCTGGCTCCCATTTGCTAACGGGGTGGGGAGGATGTTTGATTCTCAGCCCGTGCGCTGCTAGGCTCATGGCTGCTTACCAGGGAGGCGAGTGGGTTGCTTTGTTGTCCAGTGTCCTAAGTTCCAACATGGTGGGATCTCGGGAGCTGCTGGCTGGTTCTCTTCCTGGGTCCCCACCACTTGCTCGAGCCACTGGATTTATCCTCTTTAAAATTAAAAAATAATTCTTCCTATTAAATTTCCTTTTATTTTCACTGCTTATACAGATTAATGGTTTTCATTTTGGCAGATTCATAATGCACTTTGATCCTTTTCTCTCCCCATCACCTCCTTGTCTTGCCCACCCCTTAGTTTCACATGGGGGGTGTCTCATGTACATGTTCATACGCATCTCTCTGCTATTTGCCCTTATGCCTCCCTATTCCCTTCTACTTTCTTGTCAGTTTTTTATATTCCACATTACCTTCGTCATTCTCTCATCACTGAGACCTGATACCTGACATCCAAAATTTAAAGGAGGAAAGACTTATTTTGCTCACAGTTTGTAGAGGTTTCAGGCCATAGTCAGCTGACTCCAATTCAGGAAGGAAATAGAGAAGGGGTTGCAGAGGAAAGCTGTTCACATCATGCCAGCCAGGAAGCAGAGAGTGAGAGTGAACAAAGAAGTCAGGAAGGGAGAGCTATCCTTCCAGGTCACATCCCAGTGGCCACCTTCTCCCACCAAACTCTATCTACTAACAACAAGTCATATTTCTTAGTTACTTTTCTCATTGCTAAGACAAAATGACCAAAAAGTTTTGGGCTTACAGTCTGTAGAGGTTGCAGTCCACAGTTGGTTGCCTCCAAGGCAGGGTGGCATGAAAGAAGAGCATCAGAGAAGAGAAATAGTTGACAGCAATCAGGCAGGTGAAAATGTTCATTAGCGCTTTTTCTGTCCCTTATATCTTATGTAGGCTATTCACTTTGGGACATGTATAGCACTCAAACCCTTAATCCTAGCCAGAACTATGCCAAATCAGTCAGTGTAGTAACATACCCTTGATCCCAGCACCACACACAGTACATTCAGCCACCTCTGAGGAACCTTCCCTATGGCTACACAAAACTTTAGAGGGACATCTAGACACAAGCCATAGTCTCAGGTATAATCCAGTCACCTTCCAAAAGTGCCTCCTATGAGTGCATGAGATTCATGGGGGATATTTAGATATAAACCATAACACTCTGTTCCAGTCCAAAAATGCTCATGCACATTTCTTTATGCAAAATGCATTACAATCCATGTCTAAGAATCATCAACTCTTTAGAGTTTCAGCATGGCTGTAAAGTCCAAGTCCAAAGTCTCCTCTGAGGCTTAAAGCAAACTCTTAGCTGTGAGCTCCCAGAAAAATCAAAAAGAAAAACACTGCCAATCTACCATGGTGCAGGACAATCTGTCCTATTCAAAAGGGAAACATAAGCATATAGAAAGAAATCAAACCAAACCAAGACCAAAATCCAGCAGGGCAAACATTAAGTTCTGTAGCTGCATGTCCAGCTCCCAGCACAAGTTGTGGCAAGGTGTGAATTCCAAAGGGCTTGCTGTCCATGGTATTGGTAGTTGCAGCCCTCATGACCTCTCTTGGGCTGGCTATCCTCAAATGGTCTATGTTCCTGGATTCTCCAACTGTTTGTGCACTTTCAGCTTCATTTTCAAAGTTTCATGCACTGCCCTCTGGATCACCCTGGCATCCAAGAACTTTTTCTAAAATCTAGGTTGAAGATTCCATGACTCCACAGCTCTTGAAACCTGCATGCCTGTAAAACCAGCACTACACCCTGGATCAGAGGAATCCAGGTGCCTAGTCCAATCCACTACACCGATGGACTGGAAGCCAATGCAAGACACACCTGGGATGCAGCAGTGGAATGATTCAGAGGAACACAGGAAACCGCCAAATGGAACAAAATACAATCTCAAACCTCCAGCCCACCACCGAACAAGTTCAGGAGACACAGACATAGTAGCAATTAGAAGATGCACACCTAAAATTTCTGAAAAGAAAACAACTGAAGTAAAGAAAGAACTTAGTTCTTATATTGTTTGGTTAGTTTTATATGCTTTTGTCTGGTGGTGTGGACAGCTATTTTGAAGATTGCAAGAGGCATTATGGTAGCCATTGTTAATTTCCTATTATCTTGCTTTGAAGTTCTGTATAATTTTAATTGTTTGGTTTATTCTGTTTTGTTTAGTTTGATTTTATTATGTCTGATTGTATGGGCAGCTATTTTGAAGATAACAAGATATGGTAGCCATTGTTGATTTCCTATTATCTTATTTTGAAGTTCTGTATTGCTTTCACTGTTTTGTTTTGATTGACTTTATTCTGTTTTATTTTGTTTGATTTTTCCTTTAAAATAAAATAATAATTAAAAAACAGCACTACATTGATGATTCTGTTGTCTGCTGGCAACTCAAGCAGTAGTTAGGCTCCCTTGAATTGTGGGTGCAGAGGCCTCTGAGTGCCTAGATGGCTAAGCTCTGTGAGCTGAATCCCAGGGAACAAATTCACTAGGCTTCTGTTCTGGAGTACAGTGCCCCAGTGCTCTCTTCTCAGAGCAGTTTTCACTTCAGCAATTTTGAGCCTATGAAGCATGGGCTCTTCATGGTTTCTCACACACCCTCGAGGCATATTTCCTAATGTTCTGTTGTAAACTACTTCACTTTTTAAAAAATGCTAATTTTTTCAGTAACCATGTTCTCCTCTACAGCATTTCTGCTGGTTTTTCTCTTCTGGGGAAATGCAAAACTGTTCTAATGGACTTTTTGCTCCTTATTTCAGCACAAACCGGCTAAAAGCAGCAAATCATATCCATGTTATAGCCTGAACATCAGGCTGCCATGAAATTTCCCCTGCAATGTTAGTCCATTACCCCTAATCACAGTCTCTTACAAAGTCTCAAGACATAAGCAAAATGCAGACAGATTTTCTGCCAGAAAGAACACAGTTAGCCTGGAGCCCAACTGTCAATGAAGTCCTTGTTCTCAGCTGAAGCCCCTAGAACCTGGTCATTCCAATGTGCATTTCTATGTGCATTCTCGTCTTCTGAGCTCTGACCACACTCTCCCATCAAACTCTACTTACAGCATTCCTGGGCTTCTCCAGAAAGCATCTCTAGGCCTGTCCAGATTCCTCCCATGTGCCAATTCCAAAGGCGTTTGAACCACATGGTCAGTGGTTCAAACGCCATAGTGTCACAGCAATGACCCTATTTCTCTGGTACCAAAATCTGTCTAGTGACTTTTCTGGGTCAAACTACCCAACATCCATAATTTAAAGGAGAAGAGGTTTGTTTTGACTCATGCTTTAGAAGTCTCAGTCCTTGCATGATAGGCCAGCTTCAGATAGAAGTGGCATGGCAGAAACGCAGAGAGGGAAGCAGCTCTCAACATGACAGCCAGGAATCAGACAGTGATGGAACCAGGAAGGGAGATATACACTTCCAGGTCATATGTCTGATGACTCACCTCTTTTGATCATTCTCCACCTACTAATTTCAAGTCAGGTATAACACCTCCATAGTCCAGTCATCTTCCAATAGCCATGCCTGTGAGTACATGAGACTCTTGGAGGGACTTCTAGATAGAAACTATAACACACAAATTATGGAGAACATGTGGTAACTGTTTTCTGAAGCTGGCTTACTTTACTCACCAAGATGATCTTCAGATATATCTCTTTTACTATAAATGATAGAATGCAGACAGATTTTCTGCCAGAAAGAACACAGTTAGCCTGGAGCCCAACTGTCAATGAAGTCCTTGTTCATTCTATAAATGATAGAATTTTAGTCTGCCTTATGGTCAAGTAACATTCCATTGTGTGTCTATACAATATTTTCTTTGTCCATTCATCTACTGATGAACACTGAGTTTTGTTGCATGTGTTGGTCATTTTGAGTGTGCTCCAGTAATTATAGGTAGTCAGGTATCCCAATAGTAGGCTCACTTTAATTGCTTTGGGCATATACTAAGGGTTGGTACAGCTGGATCAGATGGTAACTGTATTTTTTTTGTTTTTAGAGGAACCTCCATACTGTTTCTATGATGACAGTACTAATTTACATTCCTACCAGCACAGAAAAATGGTTCCTGTTACCTCACATCCTGTTACACATTTATTTCTCCTTTTTGTTTAGTTTAGTTTTTTGTGTTCTTGACGATAACCCTCTGACTAAGGTGAGGTGGAATCTCAATGTAGTTTTCATTTGAATTCCCCAGTGGCTAAAGATGTTGAAAAATTTTAATATGTATATTGGCCATTTGTACTTCTTCTTTTGGAAGTGGCTCTTCAATTAATTATTCATTATTTGATTTTTTGGTGTTAAGTTTTTTGAGTTCTTTTTATATTCTGGATATAATCTGTCACTCCAGTAGTTGCTTAAGACTTTTTTCATTCTATAGCCTGTCCTCTTTACTCTGTAGTTTCCCTTGCTATTCAGAAACTTTTTAATTTGATGTAGTCCCATTTCATGCTATAATTCTTGCCATTATATCATGTGCTATCAGACTGCTATTCAGGAAGTCTTTGCCTGTGTCTATGGCTTCAAGTGTTTACCCTATGTTTTCTTCTAGTAGTTCTAAAATTTCAGGTCTTATACTCAGATATTTAATCCATTTTGAATTGATTTTTAGTCAGGATAAGGTATAGGGTTGTAGTTTTAGTACTCTACAAGTGGATATTCAGGTTTTCAGCACCATTTGTATCTTTTCTACAACGTATATTTTTGGTTCCTTTATCCAGATTCAGATGGTTGTAGCTGCACAGGTTCATTTTTGTGTCTTCTACTCTATTCCATTGGTCTGTGTCTGTCTTTGTGCCAATGCAATGCTGTTTTAATTACTATGGTTTTGTAGCATAATTTGAAATAGAGTATTGTGATGCTGTCAGTCTTCTTAGGTTTTGTATGTAAGTTAGATTGTTTTGTTTGTTTTAAACTTAGGATTGCTTTGCTATTCTGGTTCCTTTGTGTTTCCATCTGAATCCTAGGATTGTTTTTTAGTTCTCTGAAGAATGTCATTGGCATTTTTATAGAAAACACATTAAATATGTAGATCACTTTTGGTAATATGGACATTATGACAATATTAATTCTTTCAGTTCATGAACATGGGAAATCTTTTCATATTGTAGTGTCTTTAATTTCTTTCTTTAGTCTTCGAAATTTTCATTGCAGAAGTCTTTCATTTCTTTGGTGAAAGTGTACAGCAGTCTCTCTAGGAGCTAAACCCTGCTTAGACTTAGTTGGGGGATTATGCCGATCTGTCAATAGCCAACAGGTGCTTCCTGGTGGGACCCTCAGTCCCCCACCCCCTTCACTCCCTCCCTCTCTTCCATTCTCCCATGGGCTTCAGCCAAAAGAACAAGTCATTTGCTGTATGAGGTTGCAGACCAGGGTGGGGTCAAGGAAGAACCCAGTTCAGCCATGTGTGAGTGTGAGTTTCCTTACAGCCAGGCAGTTCTTAGGGGCTGTCAGGCTCTCATAAATCACCATCCTCAGACCCCTCACAGTTGGGTGTGAAGGAAGGGTAAAGTGGAGGGAAAAGGGAGGTTACTAAATTGATCCAAGCAACCATGCCCTCACAAAGGGCACTAAATGTTAAGAAAAAGGAATTGAACTCAACAGCCAAGGATGGGTTTTATTGGGTTAAAACCTCAGTGAGGCTGTTAGGAAAAAGGCCAGAATGACATTGTCCCTTACTGGATTTTATAGGGTTATAGGTGGAAGTTGTGAATATCTTTGTTAGGCCTCTTTTAGAGAATTTAGTCCCCGGGGAACTATGCTTTGGATTGGTCATTCTCAGGAAAACTGTGGTTACTGGGCTTCATTGACCTAGGATGGCCTATTCAGAAAGGAGGGAATTTAAAGAGTATGAATTTTCAGGAGAAGGGCCTGAAATGGCTATGACTTGTGACCTGGATAGGATTATGGTGCTCTGATGACTTCATTCCAAATGCTAGGGTTGGATAAAGGGAAACAGGCATGTGTTCTCTCTGGCTACTTCCAACTGATAGGGGGCAGTTATCAGGGTGTCAACAGGATTGAAGGAAAAGTACTGTCTTAACATGGTCCTTGGTAACTGCCTGTGAGATTGCTGTGGTACTGTTGGAGAAATACTTTTTTATTTGGAGTTTTTTTTTTTTTTTTTGTACCGGGGATCGAACTCACAACCTCGTGCTTGCCAGGAAGGCGCTTAAGCCACAGAGCTAAATCCCCGGCCCTTGTTGGAGAAATACTTGAAACAGGTTAATTAGGTAGAGTAACAACAGGCATTGGAGCTCTAAAAGGCACTGTTTCAGGCTGAGCAAGGGTGGGTTGTGGGACTGGTAAGACAGACTAATGAGGATTTGAGAAATAAACTGAGATATATATGTTTGGGCAAAGCTAGACCAGATCTAGAAGAGAAAGGAGCAAATATTATTAGTGGGGTTATTGAAACAATGGTTTATATCAAGAAGGGATGTAAACCAGGAGCTCTAGGAAGTGAGTGGTCGGCCAACAAGCAAGGCTCCAGGAGGAGGCCTGACTTTGTAGGAAGCTGGCTTGATCATGCAGCCTTTTGATGCACCTCATATGAGCCTGGACTTGTCAGTGTAGGAACAGCAGGCCTCCTGGAGTAATGCACAGAACCCAAAATATTTTACTGGTACATTTTACATATACAGAATGTTAACATTCATCGTAGGAAATTTATACCTGTACACCATATAATCTTGCTTTTTTTTTCATATTCCCCTCCCCTTCCATCAGTCCCTCTTCCTCTCCTTATTTACAAAACTTTGTTTCCATTTTTTCTATCTATTCTTTTTTTCTTTGTCCCTTCCTTTCCTTTCCTCTCTCCCTCTCTTGTTCCTTCCTATTTCACAATAGCTACTATACATTTTAGTCCTTATTTACACTTTCAGCTTATCACATCAGAGAAGAGTGCAGTATATAAACAATTGCAATTTAAAGGAGAAAAAGTTTATTTCAGTTCAGTTTGTAGAGGTTCCAGTCCATAGTTGGCTGGCTCCAAGACAGAGTGGCATGGCAGAGAGGCACTACAGAGGAGAGGCAGTCCATAGCAGAGCCGGCAGGAGGTAGTGAATTCTGACTTCCATCTTTATCTTTACGTTCTATCCTAACTACAAGCTCATTGACTCAAGCTACCCACAACCAGGGTGGAGACTCCACTCCCCACACCCAGGACACTGCTGAACCAATGTAGTTATCACATACCCTTGATCCATATTCTCATAACCCTAATGCATATTCACACACTTTAGATCCAGGCACCTCTGGGACTCTCCACCTGAGTGCACAAGGCTTTGTGGGGACATCTAGATACAGACAGGCAGGGCGTCTGGTCTCTTGTCTGTTCCTTTCTGGCATTTTCCCCCTGATCTACTACCTGGTCAGCATGAACTGAGCAGATCTGCTCTTTCACATCTTTGCACATGACATTCCTGCCTAGGAACCAGCGGACCATGTACGGAATCCTTTGCAACTGTGAATCAAATTAAATCTCCTCCTTTAAGTTGTGGGCATGAGGTATTGTGTCTTAGCCACCAGAGAGCTAAACATGGCATGATAACATCTCTGCTTTGTGGCCTATTTCCTTTCACCTTGTCATGTGACATATTCAAGTTTTAGTTTTCATGTAATTTTATGCATCACCTTGTGGTATAGTGGTGAGCATAGCTGCCTTCCCTATCCTGCGAAAATATCAAGTTTCTTGTTCTGAAATTAGATCCTCTTCCCAGCTCCCAGAGTGTGCCTTTTCCCTCCTCTTTGGCCTCCCTGCTGGGCAGCTGAAACAGATGCACCTTCTCTGCCAGCCTTTTGTCTCACTTATGAAATCTCAGCCCACTCCCTGCCCAGCAGGTCTCTGGTCTAGCAAACTGTCCTATGCATCACCATCATGTTAATAATATCTTTGAATTACAATTCTTTTTTATTGTTAATTAAGGTTATTTATATAATTTAGGTATACATAATGATTGCATTCATCATAGAGAATTTGTACTTATATTTTTTCCAATTCTGCTACCCTTATTTCAACCCATTATTTACAGAAGCTTTGTTTTCATTTTTTTCCTTCTTGTTTTGCTTTTTTCTTTTCCCTTTCTTCCTTTCTTCCTTTCTCCTCCCTAGTTCCCATTTCAATTTGAATACTTTTTCCCTGTTTCAGATTATTGATTATACATTTTGGCTCTTATTTACACTTTTGGTTTCTTGCACCAGAGGAACAATGCAGTATTTACACATATGTGTCCCACTTACTTCACTTAAGAATATAGTCTCAAGATGCATCCATTTAGCTAGAAATGTCTCATTATCCTTTTTTATGCCTGATTAATGCTCTATTGTATATATAAAAAAAACACATCTTCTTTATTAATTCATTTGTTGATGGAATTTGGTCTATATCCAAGATTTAGATATTACAAATTGTGGTGCTGTAAACACAGGCGCACACATATCACCGTGATATGATGTCCTTAATTCTTTTGGGAAGATACTCAAAAGGGAATGGCTGGGTCAAATGAAACTTATAGTCCTAGTTTTTTTAGGAATTTCCACACTAATTTCCACAGTGTTTGCACCAGACTACACTTCCATCAACAGTGAAGAAGGGTTCCTTTTTTCACACAGTCCCGCCACCACTTGTTTTTGATGGATTTGATGATATAATCATTCTTTTCTTTCTGAAGTGAGATGAAATTTCAGCATTATTTCAATTTGTATATCTTGAATGACCAGTGATTTTTCTTTTTTTTAAAATTTTTTTATTTAAAGAGGAAAAAAACAAAACAAAATAAAACAGAATAAAGGGTAGCGACAATACAGTATTTCAAGGAAAAAAGGAGGAGTACAACAGCAATAAAACCTAAGAAATTATTACTTGACTAATTACATACTGACTTCTTTGAAATAGTTGTTCTAATTACAAAGTTAAAACATGTAAAGTAGACATTCAATC
>PVJX010008716.1:0-64130 GCA_004027295.1 Dolichotis patagonum
CCTCCTAGAGGCTAGTTCACAGTGTATTCTCCTTCCTTGAGATGACTTTATATCTTCATTTTATTTCCTGAGAAGTTAGTTCTATGCGACAGTGACAAGTTACATAATATGTCACAGATGATGTCAATTTAGAGATAGCTACAGCATGTCTGCATGCACTCTCACAGGGAATGAAGTGTAACTGTTCACAGGGGTACAATTAGGTTGGGCCAGTGGTATTCTGACTAGTCACAGTTTGTTCCTAGGGAATTTGAATCACTTAAAAGACCTTATCTCAAAATGCAGAAAGAATAGGAAGACCATTTGACAACCCTAGTTAATTTTACAGACAAATCAAAATAACACAGATTCAGGAGCAAACCAGTTTCCTCCCAGAAGCAATAAAATTCCATTTGTTGTTAGCCTAATGATGTGGAACAAATATAACTAGTAACTAGCTAACATCAGCATGCTTTGTCTTCTCTCCTGCATTTCACATAGGAAATCTGACTTGCTAAAACACACTTTGGCTTTGGGTAATTTTTCTAAGGAGTTCATATATTTATCATAAAAAATGTGACACTTTTGAAAGTAATAGTAATTTCCACTAATAATTACTCCAGGACAACAGGCATAGCTTGAATGGGGAAACAACAGGTATGGCTTGTTTGGGGAACACCTAGATGCATGGTCTTCCTAAAGGCAGGGGATACAAAAAAGGCCTTTGTGCTAAAGAGCGCCATTCCAGGGAATCCCTTTAATGGGCAATGCTTTCAAGAAGTTCAGAACTTGTTTTCTTTAGCAATATCTTAAAGATAAATAACAAAAATCCAGGTACCACATAGAGAATGATTTTGAAAATGGAAGGAAATGCACAATAGCATGGCTAGGTTAGATTTTAGAAAGGCTAGACTCATAGAATGTCTTTGGAGCTAGGTTTCCAAGAGTAGACTACAATCAGAGAATCTAGAAAGTAATATGAGAGATGCAAAAAGCCAATTTTATTTAGGATACAACTACTTTACAAGTTCTCCCAGACAGCCTTTCTTGTCTTCCCACCTGTATTCTGTGCTGACACAGATAAAAGGGTGTAGGAAAACCTAAAAAAAGAGCAACTGAGGTTTTTGAGTTTGATATATACACTAGATAGAGCAGACTTACAAAAGATAATGGAGCTGAAACATAAAATAGTATAAAAACAAATTCCTGCTGTGATGGGCAAAAATCTATTGAATCTCAGGGTATTAATTTCTTAAAGAGTTCCTCTTAACAATTCGTTGAGTCAATGCTGCCTTTGGGTTCTGAAGGAGATGAAGGGGGTGGTGAGAAAAGGAAGAAGAGGTGTCCTGGAGCTTACTGTCAAAGCCACATTAGCCAGCTCTATTACTACCCATATATCAACCTGAGTTATGGAAAACGATGCAAATTGGGCTAAAACTTTAACAAAGTAGATTCTGGTGGATCCACTCCAATAGATATTTACCTATAAGTAAGGGTTACTTTTGTTCCTATATTTAGTTGTCACTCTCTTCACCCAAGAAACTAGAACAGCATGATTTGAATTGCCTTTAGTTCATTGTACTTACACGTTTTATCTAAAAACATTTTCAGATTTACAGAAAATTGCAAAACTAATACAGAGAATTCCCATATTCCCCATACTATTTCCTCTTTTATTAACATCTTGTATTGCTATGGTACATTTGCCACAATTGATGAACCGATATTGTCACATTATTTACTAATGTCCATACTTTATTCTGATCTGCTTGTTTTTTTACCTAATGTTCCTTTTCTTCCTAAGGATTCCATCCAAGCTCTCAGATGACAGTCGCCATGTCTCTTTTGGTTCTTCTTGGTTGTCACGGTTTCTCAGATTTTTTACTGTTTTTGGTGATTGTGATGATTTTAAGGAGTGCTGATCATGTAGTATTTTTTAGACATTTTATTTATGTATTGTTCATGTACTCAATCTTTTATAACAATGCGGACTCATGAATGTTTATTTTACAATCTGGGTTACAAATAATTTATTTTGTTGTTTGAATTGTTCCAGCTTTGAACAATGGGAGCTCTTTCAACTACATATAATTCTTGTTTTAGTCCTATAATCAGCTATTTCTCCAAGGAACTCTAGGTCCTTTCACTGGAGAGTGGTATTAGAAATAATATCTCAATTTCTAAATTTGTTTTGAAGGAAATTTTAAGAGTCTTTTTAGGCTGGTATTAGTAACATTTACATTATGTATTGATTTTACATTTATTTAATATATTTGTTTTCAGATGAGTAGAGAAGTTAGAAAATAACTAGATGCTAGATGTGAAAAATTATTGAAGATTTTAAGGAAACTTGCATTCAATTTTAATATATCTATGAATTTGAAATTGAGTAAGGGTTGAAAAAAGAAAGAACAACAAAGACATCTGAGAAGTAACACATGAGTATTTTATTAATTGATTGATTTTACTGATTATTTGTTGACCTGTGCAGTATTTGAAAAAGAATATGAAACACACTTCTTCAGTTGAAGGTGAAACCTTGAACTTCTCCTAAGGTAAAAGAATGATATTTCTATCCCCATATCCTAGTTTTCATGGGAGCAGTAACATTATCATAAGTGAGACATAGGAGTTCCAAAGTCTATGGAAAAAGACTAGAAAATTTTTATATAACCATAAACAAGACATTTGGTCTCACTAGTTTCATTTGCTCATTTGCAGAACTGGAGAGATAATATTATTTACTTTTGTAAGATTTTCAATACAAAATAGAATGATTAAAGAACCAACCTAAAATAAATATAAAGAGATGGTTGTAACCTTTCAGTGAATGAAGGGAACCCCTTGGTCTCAGTGACCTCTGGGTGTACTAACATTCTTCATAAGTACAGATGTTCTTGAACATCATAGTAGAAGACTTCGGTATAAGTGAGATGAATATCACCTTCTTGCATTTTGTCCACTAATGAAGTCACTATTAGGAAAAACGTGTAGGGAAAATAAATGGAATGGATCATAGAAAAGTCACATTCCACAGTGTGTAACATACTCCCAATACAATTAGGAATCTGATTTGAAAGTCTGGGTACTGATTTAACGCTCTTTTATCTTCCCTTCAGTGGCAGAATAGATTCTCAAGTAAAGTATATTGCTTTTACTTTACCTAATACAATATCCCTAGAGACACGTGTTCACAGACTGGAAGCGGATTCATTACTGCATTACAGTGGGATGGGGGAGGGGTAGAAGGAAGGAGAAAGGTGTCTTGTCATGAACTGCCTGTTTGATTCTAAATGACCATGGCATAGTGGCTTTAGGGCTCCAGAGTGTGTTCATTAGGAAGACGATTATTCTTTTTAAGACAAACATAATTTTTGTTTGCATTTTATAATAAAGTATTTATGTAATTCTATCCATTCTCAAAACCACCTTAGCTGAGAGCTCTTATTGTGTTAAGGACTGCAAGACTGCTAAAGAAAATGACCTCTAATATTTAATGATAGGCAGGGTGTGGCTTTTAAGCATATGTCATCCTCTCTGAGTGCAAGCCCTGAAACCCAGAAAACCAAATAGAACATATTTCTAAGTCTCTTTTCCTATTCTTCGTAAAGTATTTCTATAAGACTTTCTTCATTCTAAGACTAGGACACTGCCCAGAAATCAGGTAGAATGGAAGAAGCATTGGACTAGGAGTACTAGAGGTAACCTCTCATCTAGCAGTGTTCTAATCTTGCAATTTGGACAGACTACTACTCTTAATATGCCCATCTAATTTTGAAAAGCTATAATCAAGACTCAAACCCTAAACTATTGGTAACCCGAAATCCATTTCTCTTTTTAGTAGGCCAATCTGTTGCTGTTTTATAACTATTTAAATTTCTTTTTCTTGAGTCAAAAACATTTTATTTTATTATTATTTTTTTTTGCTATAGCCTCTGTCATATGCATGTCAACTAGAGTAGTATCATTTGCCAGAATCCAGGCATGCAACCTGGGTACATCACTTATTCTTTACCTCAAAGTGTGTGACTGCCTTCCTCAAACTGTCCAGTTATCCAGAAGGTAAAAGCACCCGGGCCGACATTCTTGCTTGTGTCTTCAATCTAAAGTCTAAGGATGAGACCATCAGTCCAAAGTCTCTTGCAATTTCTTTCTCTGTAGCTCATCAGTAACTTACTCAAATGGCACTTGTTGCATTGTCTTGGCATGAGCAAATTCTGTACTTAGGCATACATATCTGCTACCCGACTTTACATTCTCCAAAATTTTATAAGGCTTTTTATATCCCCTAAGTCACCTGGCAAAATAAATGCAAAGTATACACTTTCAAAATTCAAGTTCCAAGTTGCACAAATATATTTTATTCAGGGATTATATTTAAAGGTTTTAAGTGGTTTTTAAAAGTGGTAAAATGTTCAAATTTTATGATTTTAAAATAAAATGTCCAGGCCAGTCCTTAAAAACAACTTTTATGCTGATGTTAAAGATATACAGATTATTTCTTTCAATTTTTTCTGCAATGCTTTGCTCTCCTCTTTCTACCCTGCAACCTTGAGTCCTTGTGTTCATTCTTTTCATTTTTGAGTTAGATATTGTAATATGACCTTTGTTAAAATTCACATTCTAATTTGATTGCTACAGCGATGATAAGAGATGGACCTGTAGAGATTGCTACAGTGATAAGAGTTGGACCTGTTAAGAGGTGATTAGGTTGTTAAGAGAGACTTCTCTTGGGACCAGGTTAATCTTAAAGGGGTCAGAGTAGATGCTGTGAGGGTAGGTTATTACAAAGTAAAGATACCCTACATGTTTTGCCTCTCCTATAATCATCTTTTTTTTTGCTTTTTCTGCCATGTTATGCAAGATGAAGCCTGAACGACATGTGGCCACTCAGTCTTGACTTCCAGCCTGGAGAAATGTGAAAAAAATAAAACTCCATTTTTTAAATAAATAATCTAGCCTTGAGTAATCTCTCATAGCATCAGAAAATGAAGTAAGACAGGCTTCATCCCAGAGTCAAGGAAACTACTAACAAAGAAATCTGGATGGGAACATTTATTATGTCACTGCATTACCATTTCTTGATAACTCTAGAAGAAAATCTTGGCAAACAGGATACGAAACACTTCATTCAGTTAAGCAGAGGTTTCATAACTTGTCTCATTGCTATGGTAAGCACAACACTAGAGAATATTCTCTATTTTCTGTTCCTTTTCTTGTTTCCTGTAAGATGAATACATCAGTCCTGACCTTCACCAACAGCAACAAATATAGCAACCTGTACCACAAACGTAGTGGTATCTGTTTGTTTATCAGTAGGCAAAAAGACAGAAAGAGACAGCTGGTAAAACAAATGGCTTTTTATGCTAAATTACCTCGATGGGAAGAGAATGAAAAACTACATGAGGACCAGAAATTTACCTGTCTCCTAATATTTATTTTTACAAAGGCATCCATCATCTCTGGAGAGTAAGCCAACCCTTCCTGAGATGCTGATTACAGTGTGTTTCAAAGTTGGATACTTGCTACATTCTATGATATTTAATCTTGACATTGAACTCAATTGCATAAATTGTATATGGTTACATATAGTAGAATCTCATTATTTTCTTAAAGAGAAAAAAGATAAAAATACCAAAGCAACACAGTTTCAATACAGGTGAGTAGAACAGTTTTAATAATTAATACATGGTGTATTGTTGTATTGCAGTAGTTACTCAGAGTACAAGGTATAGGCATGATATCTTGTCCAAACAATATTAGCACAAAACTTTCTTCTCAGTGAACTAAGAGAAACTAGCTATATAACTATCTTAACTATCTTGTGTGTACATATTTCCTTTATTTTTATTTTTCTTCCTTTCCACTTTTCCTCATCACAGTTCATCTTTCCTTTTGAACAACTTCTCAGTTCACTGCATCTATTGCACATTTGGATCTTATTTACTTGTTCAATTTCTCATACTGGTGAGATAATGTGATGTTTACTCATTTGGGTCTGATTTATTTCACTTATGAGTATGGACTCAAGTTGCATTCATTTACCTCTAAAAGTCTCAAGTTTATCATTTGTTATACCTGAGTAGTACTCCATTAATAAAAAAACACATCTTTTTCATCAATTTCTTGGTTGATGAGAATTTGGGTTGTTTCCAAAATTTAGCTGTTACAAATTGTACTGCTATAAACATGAGTGCACATATATTGCTGTGGTATGATGTTTTTAATTCTTCTGGGAAGATACTGTAGAAAAGGAATGCCTGGGTTGACTGGGACCTCTAAAACTACTTTTTAAAGGAATCTCTATACTGATTTCCACAGTGGTTGTACCAGTATGTACTGGCACCAACAGTGGAGATGTTCTTCCTTTTCCCCACAGCCCCACCAACATTTGTTATTGGTTGATTTCTTCATGATAGCCATTCTTTCTGGACTGAGATGGAATCTCAGTGTTGTTTTAATTTGTGTCTTTTGAATGACCAGTGACGTTGAACATTTTTTCATGTATTTTTTGTCATTTGTATTTCTTCATCTGAAAAATGTGCATTCACTTCAGACACCCATATTTTCATTTTATCTTTGAATTTTGTGTGTTTGATTTTTTTAAGTTCTCCATATAAGTCCATTGTCTGAGAGACAAATAATTTTTCCCACTCTGTGGATTATCTTTTCACTCTGTTGTTGATTTCTTTTGTTTTCCAAAAGCTTTTTAATAACATGAGATCCAATTTCATTGTTCACTGTAGTATTTCTCTTGTAGCTTGAATTTTGTTTATACAATCTTTGCTTACACCTATATCTTTGAGATTTCTTCCTATTTTCTCTTCCAAGAAATTTAGTGTTTCTATTTTAATATTTAGATCTTTCATTCATTTTGACTTTAGTTTATTGCGTAGTGATAGACATGGGCCTAGTTTTAGTCTTTGGCATATGGAAAGCCAGTGTTTCCATCACCAATAATTAAAGAAACTATCTTTCTTGTAATGAATATGTTTGGATCCTTTGTCAAAAATAGTGTGGTTAAGTGTGTTTGAGGTTTATTCTGAATCTTCTATTCTGTTCTTTTGATCCTCAGGTCTGTTTTTTTTTCCCATACCATGCTAACTATATCTCAGTAGCTTTGTAGTATAGTTTCAGGTCTGGGATTGTGATGCCCCCTGACTTGTCTTTGTTGTCCAGACATGCTTTTGTTAGTCTAGGTCTCTTCTAGTTCCAAATCAATTTTAGGATTCTTTCCTCTAGATCTGTGAGGTATGCTAATGGTATTTCAATTGGGATTGCCTTAATTTTGTATAGCAGTTTTGGGAGTATGGCCATTTTCATTATGTTGGTCCTTCTTAACCAAGTGCAAGGCATATCTTTCCATTTTATGATATTCTATCTGATCTCCTTTTTAAGAGTACTGCAATTTCCACTGTGGAGGTCTTTTACAACCTTTGTTTGATTGATTCCTAAGTATTTTAACCATTTAGATGCTATTGCAAATTGTGCACCTTCTGTAATTTCTTTCTCTGTGAGTTTGTTGCTTTTGTAAAGGAATGCTGTAGATTTTGTAGCACTGCCTTTCTATACCACTATACCAGTGAATTTGGAGATTAGAAGGTTTTTTTGGTGGAGTTTTTGGGGTCTTCTTTGTAGAGTATGATAACATCTGCAAATAATGATAATTTAGCTTCTTTCTTTCCTCTTCTTATTCCTTTTGTTTCTCTGTTCTAATTGCTTTGGCTAATTTTTCCATAATTATATTGAAATGTAAATTAAAACCACACTGAGATTCCATCTCACTCCAGAAAGAATGGCCAGGACAGAAAATACTACCAACAACAAGTGTTGGAGAGGCTGTGGGGAAAAAGGAAATCTTCTGCACTGCTGATGGGAGTGTAGACTGGTGCAACCACTGTGGAAGGCAGTCTGGAGATCCCTCAAAAACCTGAGTTTGGAAGTTCCATTTGACCCAGCTATTCCACTTCTAGGCATATTCCCAGAAGAACTGAAAACATCATACCACAGTGATATATGTTCACCCATGTTTATAGCAGCACAATTTGTAATAGCCAGATCTTGGAAATAACCTAAGTCCCAATTAACTGAGGAATGGATAAAAAAGTTGTGGTCTTTTTATACAATGGAGTATTACTCAGCTATAAAGAATGATTACAGTGAGATGTTTATAAATAAATAGATGCAACTTGAGACCATACTCATAAGTGAAATAAAACAAACTCACATGCATAAATACTGTTCAGTCTCACTAGTGTGAGAAATGGTAAGAGTACATAAGATTTTATGGTAATAATGATTCCCCATTACATAGCTTTGAAGCCTTTCAATGTTTTCATTCATCAGTTGGAATGGTTTTATTCTGTTTTATTTGACTTTATTATGTGTGATGGTACGAACTGCTGTTTTGAAGAAAATAAAATATTATGGCAGACATTGCTGATTTAATATCATCTTGCTTTGAAGTCCTACCGTGCTTTTATTCTTCTATTACCATTGGTTCTATCATGTTGTGTCTTATTGGGATTTTAATATATGTGATAGCATAAACAAAATTTTTATAGAAAATGAGATATTATAATAGCCATTGATCATTTTCTGTTATTCGGTTCAGAATACCCTGTAATTCTTTCAGTCTTTTGAATGGTTTTATACTATTTTGTTATGTTTGATATTATTGTATTTGAAGCCATGCTCAACTATTACAAAGAAAGAGACATTATGGTAGCTACTGTTAATATCCGGTTTTCTTGTGGTAAAGTGCTGTGTTGCTTATGTTGATCTGTTCTGATCTACTTTGTTCTGTCCTCTTTTGTTTTATTCTCTTTAAAATAAAAAAGAAGGTGTTGCCTGTTGATTTGTTATAGATGTATTTTATCAAATTTAGGTAAGGACCATCTATTCCAATTTTCTGTAGGGTTTTTATCTTGAATGGGTGTTAGACTTTATAAAAAAACTTTTTATTCAACTATTAAGATGATTATGTGATTTTTGTCCTTGGTTCTGTTAATATAGTGGATTACATTTATTGATCTGTGAATGTTGAACCATCCCTGCATCCCTGGGATGAACCCTTCTTGGTCATGGTATGTAATCTTCTTGATGATTTGCTGTATTCTGTTTGCCAGTCTTTTACTAAGGATTTTTACATCTATATTCATTAGAAATATTGGCTGGTAATTTTCTTTTGTAGCTGCATTATTCTCTGGTTTTGCAATCAGGATAATACTTGTTTTCAAGAATGACTTTAGAACTACTACTTCCCTTTCAATTTCTTTAAATAGCTTCAGCATTAGTGTTATTAGATCTTCTCTACATTTCTTGTAGAATTCAACAGTGCATCCATCAAGGTGTGTGATTTTATTTGTTGGTACGTATTTTACTACATTTTCAATTTCATTGGCTGAAATCAGATTATTTAGAATTTTTGTTTCTTCTTGATTTAGTTTTGGCAATTTAATAATTGTGTGTTGGAAACTATCCCTTTCTTCTGTGTTTTCTATATTATTAGAATATAGTTTCTCATAGTAAGTATTGGTGATCTCCTGGATTTCTGTGGGATCCATTGTGAGTTCCCCCTTTTCATTCCTTATCACTTGAATTTTTGCTTTTTCTTCTTTTCAGTGTGGTTGACTAATGGCTTATCAATTTTACCTATTCTTTCTAAGAACCAGCTTTCTGATTTATTGATTCTTTGTTTTGCTTTCTTAATATCTACTGCATTACTTTCTGCTCTTTATAATTTCCTTCCTGATAAGAGCTTTGTGTTTGATTTGTTCAACATGAGTTTGTTTATTTGAGTTCATTGTGTTTTTCTGATGTATGAATTCATTGCTATTATTTTCCCTTATAGAACTGCTTTCATTGCATAAATTTTGGTATGTTGTATTAGCATTATCACTTATTTGTATATACTGATAAATTTCATCTTTAATTTCTTCTCTGATGCATTGGTTGTTTAGAAAGGTGTTGTTTAATTTCAATGTGTTTATGCAATTTTTGTGATATTCTTTGTCATTGATTTCTAGTTTCATTGTGCTATGGTCAGATAGTATGCATGGGATTGTTTCACTTCCTCTACATTTACTTAAGCCTGTATTAGCAGCTAATATATGGTCTGTTTTGGAGAATGTCCCCTGTGCAGCTGAGAAGAATGTGTATTCTGACGTTTTGAGGTTGAACACTCTGTGGGCATCTACCAAGTACATTTTTCACATGCTTGGTTTAATTCTAGTATTTCTTTGTTGATTTTTTTGTCTAGTTGATCTCTATTTGCAAGAGTGGGGTATTAAGTTCCCCCACTGCTATTGTGTTGGTGAGAATTTGTTTTTTTAATGTCTGTCAATATTTGTTTTATGTAGTTAGGTGAACTTATGTTTGATATAAATATTTATGATTGTTATCTCTTCTTAGAGTTTTCCCTTAACAAATATGTAGTGACCTGCTTTATCTCTTTTGATCAGTTTTGCTTTAAAGTTTGTATTATCTGCAAATAGAATAGCTACTCCTGCTATTTTCTGGTTTCCCATGGCATGGAGAATTGTTTTTCATCCTTTGGCTTTTAGTCTATAAATTTCTTTTTCAGTTAAAAGTGTTTCATGAAGGAAGAACATTTTTATATAATGCTTCTTAATCTATTCTGCCAGTCTGTTTCTTTTTATTTTTGAGTTTAAATCATTTATGTTGATGGTTTTAATAGGTATGTAGTGGTTTTCTTTTTCAATGTTTTCTTGTGACTTTTTTTTTCTCTCTCTTCTGTTTATTTGCTTGCTCTTCCTGGTAGCTTTTTCCTATTGGTGTTCTTATGTTTGGGGCTTTTCTCTTTCTAATATGTTCTTCAGAACATTCCATAGTGCTGATTTGATGGTCATGAATTTCTTCAGTTGTTCTCTGTCATAAAAGTATCTTATTTCTCCATCAATATTGATAGTTTTTCTGGGCACATCATTCTGGGTTGAAGATTGTTTTCCTTTAGTACCTGAAATACCTCACTCCAAGCTCTTCTTAATTTGGGGGTTTGTGTTGAGAAGTTTATTATTATTCAGATGTGCTTTCCTTTATAAGTGATATGCTTCTTTGCTCTAGCTGCTTTTAATATTTTGTCCTGATGGTCAATTTCTGGAATCTTGATCACTATATGCCTTTGTGTAGATTTATTTTGGTCATGGTTATTTGCAGTTCTGTATGCTTCATGTATTTGTATTTCCAATTCTTTATCCATGTTTGGGATATTTCCTGCCATTATTTCTCTGAAGAGTTTTTTAATGACTTTTGTGCTATCTCCATCTTTTTCACTGATTCCAGTCAATCTAATGCTGCTCTTCTTTGCTCCATACTGTAGCTGTTGGATTGATTTTTCATGGCCTATTTCAATTTTTCAGATCTCTTTCCTGGTTGCTATTTACATTCTTGTCTTCTAGATGTGATATTCTTCCTTTGTCTTCATTCAATCTGCTATATTTTCTATGGAGTTGCTAATCTCCTGTACTTCTGTTTGCATCTGTTTCACTGATTCTATTTCTTGTCTTTCTTTGGCATTCATGGTTTCCATCATTTTCTTGAGCTCTTGTATTTATCTGTGTTTGCTTTAATCTTATTTGGGTAGTCATTTCTTTCTAAATCATAGAGATTATTTTTTCTATGACCTATTTGTTTTTTTTTTCACTTCTGTAGCTATCATTTCAGAGAATTCCAATTTTTGGCTTCAAATTTTCTCTATCTCTCTGTTCTCCTGAATTGTCCTGCATGAGCTGGGCATTTGGGATTGCATCTGCTTTGTCTTGTCTTTTCCTATTTTCCATTTTATTTTGTTTTCTATGTTGATGCTTGTAGATTTCTTATGCTAGATAGCCTTATCACTAGTGTCAAGCCTTCCCTAGAAGGTGTCTGTTCCTCTGGATGTCTTACAGATGTAGGCGGTTCTTGATCTTTATGTCCATCTCTAGAACCTACCTTCCCAATATATTAAGATTGAGGAGTTACTATCTATTTGATTAGGGCTCATTCCTTTGGTACTGCACTATGGTGTTGGTTATTACTCCTTAAAATCACACTGCTGTCATTTCATTTGTCAGCTGTGCCATCCCACATCAGTAGAGTAAGAGAGAAGCTAGACTCTCACTACTCTCATCAGTCATGCTGTTCTGTAGTGATGGAGAAGGGGAAAAGCCAAACTTGGACTCCTCTTGCCAGCTGCACTGTCCTGGGGCAATGGAGGAAGGGAGGAGCATAAATTCAGAATCCTTTCACCAGCTGCACCGTACTTCTTTCACCAGCCTCATCATCCTTGGGCATTTGAGGAAGGAAGGGGCATAAATTCAGACTCCTCTCACCAACCATGCAACCTAGGGACAATGGAAGAAGGAAGGAGCCAAATTCAGACTCCTCTTGGTAGTAATGCAGTCCAGAGACAATCTGGAGTCTCACTGTTGAGGGAATTATGTTCTACAAAGTTGCCACAAACTGTGAATTTATGAATACTGAACTTCTGCTTCAAACAGAAACAAAATTAGGCTCCTTGAAGTTTCTCTCATGATATTTCCAACAGTGTATAAATATGTAACTTTGTTTTATGTGTCTTTAGTTTAATGACTCCTTATTGGTATATATTATCGATTCTTTATCTTTGAAATCATGGCTAGTAACACTATAACTCATTCTGAATCAAAGATTATCTAACATAAATTTTCTCTGTAAGGCACACAACAGCCTTCTGATACTCAACAAAGCACTTTAGTACTACACCTAGTAACTACTTTAATTAGCAAGATCACCAGCAAAAAGCACAAAAATTCGAATTTCATGGCACTAAACAAACCATTATAAGATGGCCTGTTTACAAAGACAACTGAAAGAGAAAGGCAGACTCATTATGTTTGTCCTCAGCTGGGAATGCTTAAGCAACTCAAATTGTTCACCATCCCTCATATGTTTGTGACCTGGAAAGTACCATGAGTATTGATTTTTGGGTTATAAATAAATTCAAAGAACAAATGATTTCATAACTATGGAATCTGTGAATAATGAAGACCAACTGTCTATCGATTATATGAATATGAGCTTGTAATTCTCAAACTGCCACATCCAAGGATATAATCTGTGCATTGTTATGTTAAGCAAAGAGATTGTGAATAATAAAAAGCAAGGTGATATATGAGAACATATTCATTATTTATTGCTAGCAATATCCAAAGAAGAAAAAATGTATATCTACAGAGGTCAACAATAAACTTTATACTTAAATTCAAATCTTAGACACTTAAAACTTAGCATATTAAATAATTTTCTTCATTTGGCATAACATAGATTAACCAAGGCAACTATTGAAAGATGTGTTGATGATAATATTTATCATTTTGTGGTTGCTTATTACATGCCAAGAAATATGCTAATCATTTTAATCATTTAATCTGAACAATAATCCTGTAAGTCAAATATTACCATCATGAGAGCTAATATTTTACATGTGAGGAACCTGCTGCTTAGAGACACAAAAATTTTATGAGGCCATACCATTAGCAACAAAATATCCAGGATCCAAACCTGGAATCTGATTCTATTTCCAATTTTAAAAAATCTATGCTTTAAACCAACAAATCTCAAAGTGCCATTTGGCAACACTTCAGAAATACAATTATTATGTCTAACATCAGAACCACTGAGTCAGAAATTGGAAAAGGGACCTAGAAATCTGAGCTTTAAAAGCCTTCAAGGAAATGTCAGTGCCTGCTAAAGTTTGAGAACAAATGTTTTAATGACTAATGATATATACTAAATTATGCTAATTACCTAAAATTAACATTTATTATTACATTTAAAATGTGAAATAAGAATGAGTATATGGACTTCCTCATTCCCAGGATAAGGTGGCTGGAGGGGCTCTGAGAGTGGTGGGTGACATTAAGGAGCTTAACTCTTACTGTGCACAGGGGATGTTCACCCACCCCAAACACCCACTTCAGAAGGCGCTTGGGGAGCAGAGCGCCTTGGCCCTGGAGCTTCGCTGGGCCTCACCTGGTCCATGCCCATCTGTGCCCCTTCTCAGGAGTGTTGGGTGCTGCCTGCCTCTGCCCTGTGGCACTGATCAGTGCTAGCAGAAGTGCCCAGGGAGGGAATGAACCCACGTGGATTCTCCTGAATTCTTGGCTTGCTTCGGGTGGATCAGGAAACACTGCTCAGGACCCCATGTAATGAGACGTGGTGACCTCTTGTAATCAGAGCTCAACCTCCCTCAAGGAACCCCACTTGTTCAGCGCTTCACACCGTGGGACAGTAGCAGTGACTGATTCGTGTCACTTGGGAAGGTAAGGGGCTAAAAGAATCTTCGTATGTGTCTGTCAGATGGCCAGATAGATGTGGCCCATGCATCTGCAGACGCTCTAAAGTGTGTGGATCAGGAAACGAAGCATATTTTAAGGGTTTGCACAAAGATCTTTATCTGCGTTCTCTGATCATCAGAACAGATAGCAGTTCTAGGCCTACATGGGACATTCCACAAAGAAATAGTGGATAACAATGCAGTAAATGCTGCTGTCTACTGCCATCCAACAGAAAAGCAGACTCATAAAATACAGGGGGCCTCATGCACTTTATTCACTGGATTTCATGCCATGACATTCTGTTTTTTTTCCCAACATAAAGATGACCATGAAAGAGGCAGGTCCAGCCCAGAGACCACTAGCTGGACACACCTGGTTATTTGATGCCTGCACCTCTTATTCCGGTGAGGCCTGGGTGAGCTAACTTAAACCAAGCATGCACCACTTGCAGAGCCTGCACAGACCAGTGCCAGCATCCAGGCTGCCACCGTCAGCACCACCTGTGAACTCAGATGGGCGTCAACTGCGGGGATCTTTTTAGATCTCTAGTCTGCACCCTCATGTCCTTCAGCATGAGACACCCATTCCCGCGTACCCAGGTTCCTGTTTAATGTCTTCCTGTACCTCATTTATTTTTCAGTTAAACAACATATTAGAGTGAAAGTGTGGTCATAGAGACTCAAACTTCAAGCTACTCTCAATTACAAAGAAAGGCTGAAGGGGTGCAATTTGGATAGTTGATGCCTACACCTTCCTGACAGCAGCGCCACACCTGTTGGGACACAACCAGAAGCCAGCTTCAGGGCCCTGTGGTTCAGCCAGGAGCTGACGGTCACCCGTCTTCCCGCTCCTGACTGTGTGCTTGCGTCGCAGAGCTGTGTGGAGTCTTCTGTTCCTGGCACATGCCTGCTGTCTGGCACATAAACAATAATTGATAAATATTTGCTGAATGGACAGTTGTATTTCTGTACTCCCAGGGACTGGTCCAGCATAGCTCCCCTCTACCCCAGTGAATCAGGGAGCCCCTAGAATCAGGAAGGAAGAGTTGGGCAGAAGGTCCTAGATGGATGGATAAACAGCAGCCTCTCTTAGCAGCTTACCTATCACTCTGGCCTTCTCCAGCCAGGTAGAATGAAAGAGGCTTTGTTACCAAGTGAACCATCACCAGCAGGCGTAGTTCCCACTCTCAAGCTGGGGAGGCAGGAGTGAGTGTGCTTTCAAGTTCTTGTCTAAACTATCTCTTAAATTTTAAGTCATGGAGTCTGCTTTTCTCACTGAAAAGTCTGCTGGTGAAAAGAGGAGGAGCAAGTCAGAATCAGGTAACTAGATGAATATAAAATATGAGGTGGTGATAAATACTGAGCAAAAACTAAAGCATGGAGCAGAGCTTGGGAAGGCTGAGGGGAGTGAGCCGGGGTATCAAATGTGGAGAGGCCCAGGCAGAGGAACAGCAAGTACAAAGGCTCTGAGCCACTCTAAAAGGCATGTTCAGTGTGGCTTAAGTGATCAGTAAGACCTCAGTGGCTGGTACAGTGTGAACTGGGCAAGTGATGTCCTGTAGGTAATGGGCTGTCGGGTCAGAGTGGCCTGGTACACCATGTCAGGGCACTGCTTTGCTCTGCGTGAGTGGGAAGTGTTTTGAGCAAAGGAATAAAGCAGTCTCTTTGGTCGTCTGTTGAGGAATAACTGAAAGAACACAGGCTAGGGATGGTGGTGTCAAGATGGCAAGAAATGGATTCCAGACGTGTTTTGCAAGTAGATTTGGCAGGCTTTGCTATAGTTGGATGTGGGGCAGGGAAGGAAGCCCATTAACATGGAACTTCTGTCTCCAAGGTTAGGGCTGTGATACACAGAAAGGGTGGTAATTTTTATCATCAAGGGCATTTCTAAGATGCCTACCTGTTTTCATTAGTCCTACAAGCAATGGATTTAATTCTCCTTTTGGAAACCATTTCCAAGTTGAGAACAATTTGTAGCTTTTATTGAGTGTGAAGTGCCCTCTGTGAGCAAATGGCAGGTGGTCAGCTGGAGGGGAGCCTAGAGATGTGGCAGGTCAGTACCTCTGCCCTGCTTGTGAGGGAGGGGCCTGGTGCTCAGCCAAGGGCTGCAGGTGAGCGTGGCAAGCAGTGAATGGTATGTTACATTTTGAGAACGCGACTTAGTTTTCAGTCCTGTTTGCATTATCAAGAAGCAACCTCAATTTAGTGGTAAATTTCCCCAAACACTTCTCTTTTTTCCCTTAGTAATCAGGAGACCTCAGAGCTATGTCAGACAACAAGATCTCCCTAGAATTTAATAATGTGGTTTTAATGTCATTAAATACACATACAAAGTATATTTGTTTTTTCCAAAAGCATGTTTATTTGTAGACTCATACTTATTTTTCAGACTTACATTAGTGGAACATACCAAGGACTGAACACTTTATATAAATTAATTTTCTGTAAGCATTTGCATAATTGCAGATATTCTCTTTCGATTTTTTAAAAAAAACATTGGAGTATAGACATTCATGTAGAATTGTACAAACAATTATAGTCTGATAATTCCATGCAAAGCAAACATGTGCATGACCACTACTCTGATAAAGCCTGTAGCTTTAAACTATCTGCAAAGCTCTTTTCATTGAGACCAGTGTGCCTCCTGAGCCCTGACTCCTCAAGCAAAAAAAACATGCTTATCTCTACTCCTTCAGTAAGGTGTTTTGTTTTGTTTTGTTTTGTTTTGTTTTGTTTTGTGGTACGGGGGATGGAACTCATGACCTCGTGCTTGCCAGGCAGGCACTTCTACCACTGAGCGAAATCCCCAGCCCTCGTTCAGTAAGTTTTGCCAGTTTTTAATATACATAAGAAGAATCATCCAGTGTGGATGTTTTTGTATTTGGCTTCTTGTGGATTATGTTATAGGGGTTTCTCTGTGTTGCTTATATAAAAGTAGTTTGTCATTGCTGCTCATTATTTGACTATATTAATACATGACAATTTGTTTACCAGGTCAAAAAAGAAAAAGAATGAGTATATGGATTTTGTCAGAACTATTGCAATATAACAGTCATATAATAAACTGAACAATATTTAAAATATATACTTTGAAAAGCTTTCACATGTATATCTAAAACTATTCATGAGAGCACTACCGTAGTCAAGATATTGAACATATTTGTCAATATGTTCAATAGAGTTTCCTTTACCACTTGGTGATCATCTTATGCCAGTTCTCCATTCCTTCTCCCCATGAACTTGCTGATCTGCTTTCTGTTACTACAGATTAGTTTGTATTTTCTAGGATATTGTATGAGTCGGCTCATATAATACACATTATTTTCTGTCTTCTCAACATAATTGCTTTGCGGCTCACCCATCTTGTGTCAATATTTTATTTCTTTTATTGCAGGGTAGTATTTCATTAAATAAACATTCCACATTTGTTTAGTCACATGTTGACAGACATTTTGGTTGTCTCTGGTTTTTAGCCATTCCAAAGAAAACTGTTGTGACTATTTGTGTGAAAGTTAATATATGAATGTGTACTTTATTTTCTCTTGGCTGGATTATATAGTAGATATAAATTTAACTTTTCAAGACATTGCCAAAGTGTTTTCTAAAATGATAACACTATTTTAGATTCCTACCAGCAATTCTGAAAGTTATAGTTACTCTACATTCTCACCAACTCAATGTATTCCAACTTTGCATGTTTTCATTTTTAATTTTAACCACTCTACTATGTTTGTACTGGTATCAAATTGTGCTTCTAATTTGCATTTCCTTAATGAGTAATGATAATGAATGTGTTCTCGTTTGCTTATTTGCAATCCATTTATATTCTTTAGTAAATTGCAAGTTAAAACTTTGCCCACTATTAAAAGAAACTTTTTATTTTGAAACAAATTCAGATTTCTAAGATTTGGAAAGATAACACTTGAATTCCTATACATCCTTCATTTAGCATTTGCTAACATTAGCATCATAGGTAAGCATTTATGAAAATTAAGAAACTAAGATTTTTACAATTCTATTACTCAAACTACATACTGGTTTTATTTGGATTTCACCAGTTTTCTGCTAATGTCCTTTTGCTTTTCCAGAATCCAGTTCACAATACAACATTGCGTTTCCTGGCTATACCACTTTAGTCTCCACTAATCAGTAGTCTGAGTTTTGATAACACAGGAACTTTTTCCCTTCACAATTTTTATTAGTACATATTAATTATACAAAATAATGGGTTTCATCTAGGCACATTTTTACATGCACATAACATGTAAACATAACTTTATTTACCTTTATTCACTCTCGTTGTCCTTGCCTCCATTTTCACATTCTTTGGAGCTGTTTCAATAAATATATAATGTATCTTAAACTTTTGAATAAGATGAGTTATGCATTTGTAAAGTAATCCTTAACTTTATCTGATATTTTCTCATTATTCTGTTAGTGTTACTGGGTTTGGAGAAGAATATTAGCAATATGAAATATCATTTTCCTCTTTTCCTCACATTAAATCAGTGATACATTATATCAATACAACCACTCACCAGTGATATTAACTAGGCCACTTGGCTAAGGTGATATCTACTAGTTTTCGTTTTCACAAATTTATTATTATTTCCCTTTTTATACTCTTAGAATCAAGTCACAAATTTCAACCCATATTCAAGCTAAGGGCATTTAAATTCCATCTAATGGAGAGAAACAGATCTAAGAATGTATAAAGACTACCACAGCAATTAGTAAATATAATTAATTGTATATAATTTCAATATAAAACAATGTTTAATTAATATTATAGCAGAGATATTTGAAGCTACTTCAACATCTTATTTCTCATCAAAGATTTTGATTACTTTCTCTGCTTTCCACCTTCCATATTATGACTGTTTCTCTTCTCTGATGCTCCACTGCCATGGTGCCCTGCCTTGGAGCCAGCCAACCATTAACTAAAACCCCTACAGATTGCAAGACAAAGTAAACTTTTTCTTCTATGAGCTATGAGTGTTAGGCATTGGTCTCAGCAATGAGAAGGTAACTAAGACAGATTTTGGCACCAGAGAACTGAATCTGTTGATCTGAGGCTTTCTGGTCATATATTTCACAAGCCTTTGAAACTGGCTTGCTGGAAGAGTTTGGAAAGTTTTGGTGATGCCAGTGAAAGAAACAGTCCTAAAATGCTATAAGCTGACCTTGATGGAAGATTCTGGCCAGAGATCAGAAGACCAGGCTAACTGATAGAAATGCAGCTGGTAAAAACCAGGCTCAAAGGTTTCAGTTAACAAAAAAGACTGCACTGACTGTTGGTCTCAAGGCAAAATATGGTATGCAGTGACAGAAAATTTGTCTAAATTTTGCTGCTGTCCTGAGATACTGTGGGAACTGAGATGAAGTAAAGTGGGATAATTAATCTAACAGAAGAAATTTCAGGGCAGTCTAATGTTGAGTCACTGGCATAGCTACTGTTTAGAGAGTGTTAGGCAGCTCTACCTTGAGAATCAAGAGCAAACAGACTAGCAGAGTTATTTAAAAAGTTTTGAGTTTGACCAGAAAGGAAGCCCCAGTAAATTTGGCATTTGAAAAATTGAACAGAGGAAAATTGATTGCTGAAAGTTTAGCATCAGAAAACCAAATATAGTAAAACTTTGGATTGCAAGTAACTTACTATGTAAGTGTTCTGCGAGATGAAGAAATTTTTTAAAATAAATTTTAACATAATAAATGAGCAATGATTGCAATACAAGTAGTATATGATACCAAACTTTACATGATCACAAGCCAATAATGTTCTCTCTCTCTGTCTGTCTCTGTCCCTGTCCCTGTCACTGTGTGTGTGTGTGTGTGTGTGTGTGTGACTCTCACTCTCCCGCTCTTTGCAGAATCCTGGGTGATTATCTCTCAACAGCAAGTGGTTATGGAGATGATCTCATCTGAAGTAGAGAAGAAAAAGAGGATCTTTCACTTCAAATAAGATTAGGGAGATATGTAAAATGTGAGAAACAGTGCAAAATTTTGTAAGAAAGTCCCACTTGAATAAGAGTGTAGTAGTATAAGGAATGAATTTGTTTAATGACAATGCATTGTTACACTTCTGTGAAATCCTTAAAAGGAGGCAAAAATAAGTGTTACTGAATAGTATTGTCATTAAAGTTGTAGGAAATGAAAAAGATATGATTGAACCAATAGACATCAATGATTCTGTTAGTGATAGTGAAAGTTATTCTACATAACAACCTTCTTTCTTATCTTTCTTACACCAGCCACAAAGGTTTTCAAAGGTCAGTGTAGACTTATTTATTTGTTTCTTTATATTTTGCATTTTCTTTATTATTTTTAGTATAGTATTGTAATCATTTTATATGAATATTTTTGAGTTGTTGAACAAATCATTTGTATTTCCATTATTTCTTATGGGAAAATTCACTTTTATATATAACTGCATTGCAGTATAAGTATGTTTCTGGAATGAATTATACTCTCACAAGCCAAGGTTTTACTGTACTTTGGAAAAGAACAACAGAAATTGTGGCTTGAGGGCATTACAAGAACTAGGCAGACTCCACTCTTTGTAGCCTAGCAATTGCAAAGATGAAAGACTTTGTTTGAAAAGATAGCCCAAGGACACCATTCTCCAGAATGGCAGCACCCTAGTGAATGTAATTGATTCTCCAAGATTCAGTTCACCATGCTTAGCCATCCAGCAAAATGTGAAAGAGTTCAGCAGCTGCTCCAGCTGGTGGCAGACTTTGGCATAATCCACACAGTGTGGGTTTTAGGTAAATGCAGAATGCAAGAGTTGTGGGGTCATGAAGGCTTCCACCCAGATTTCAGAAGAAGGCATGGGAGGCCAGGCAGTGGGCCCCTTAAAAGGAAGCTCAAAGTTTTGAGGGTGAAGGTGGAAGTTCAGTAGAGACCCCAGGATGTTGCAAAAGCCAGGAACATGTATGAACAAAGTTAACCCATTAGAGAAGCCATAAGTGCTAGCCTATGAAAGACATCACAATCACCAGCAGTGCTATAGGTGCGGGGCCACCCAAGCCCTTTAGTGTTCACATCTTGGCACACATTATCCTGGGCATTAGACATGGAACTATGGGATTTACTGTTTGCCCTGCTGGATATTTGTCTTTTTTTGGTCCCATTTTATCCCATTGCCCTATTTCTACTGTTTGGAATGAGAATGTTTATCCAGAATCATTGTATGGTGGAAATGTTTAACTTTATATTAATTTTTACAAGCACTCATAGCTAAGAGTTTTACTTAAAATCTCAGAGGAGACTTTGGGTTGGACTTCTTACCAATGCTGAAACTGTTAGCAATCTGTCAACTCTTAGAGATGAACTAAATCCTTTTTTTATAAAAGGGTGTATATAAGTATTTGGGGGATCATGGTAAAATGCTATTATTTATACTTATATATTCCCCTACAGCTGCATACACTCATAGTTGGGACTTCTTGAAGGTCACTGAATCATGGGTATGTGACACTCATCACTGGAGTTGGGGCTACTCTAGTAGTGTGTGTGATGTCTAGTATTTGTGTGATGTTGGGAGGTAAAGTCTGGTGAGAAGAGGTAGGTCACTGGGTGTGACCTGAAAAGGTATATATTTCCCACTCCTACCTTGATCTCTCTATGATTATTTCCTGCCATATCATGAACTGTTTTTCCTCTGCCACATGACCTTGTCATAGAGGTAACTTAGTATGAACTGAAATTTCTACAAAATGTCAGCCAGAATAAATACGTCCATCCTTAATTTGTGAATGTGGCAATTGTGTGTCAGCAAGTGCTCTGAAACTGCATGAAATTTGTGTTTTGTCAAATAATTTTTGCAGCATCTATTAAATTGCCTTTCATTGATGAGTTGGTTAACATATTGAATTTCAGTGATTTATTTTCAAATGTTAAACCAACTTAGTATTTTTGAGATACAAATGTATTTTGTCATAACATCACCACATTTTTACTCAAGGCTGATTCATTTCCTAAAATTTTGCTACACATTTTACATCTATGTTCATAAAGTGCATTGATCTATTGCTTTTAGTTAATTTATTTGCTCTAATTTTTTCCCTAAAATGTCTTTGTTGTATTTAGTGTTAGGTTAATGCTGGAATCACGTAGTGACTTAATTAGTAAGTTTACATCTTAAATATAGTGAAAGGGCTGTGCATAATTGGCTTTATTCTTTCATTAAATAATTGATAGAACTCAAAACATCTGGGCTTAAACTGTCTTTGTGGTAGGGTTTTTAAACCACATATTGAATTTCTATAGTAAATATGTCTATTCAGATTATGTTTTTCTTCTTGAATGAATTCTAGTAGTTTAGAACTTTCAATGAACTTAATCATAGCATCTAAACTGTTGAAATCATAGGCATACATATTCACAGTATTCCCCTATTCATTTAAAATGTGTAAGTTCTCTAATGATGATAGAGTGAACTCATTTATGATATTTGAAATTTGTATTTTCAGTATTTTTTATGAAACTGCAGGTTAGAGGTTTAACAATTTTATCAATTTCAAAAAATACCTCTTGATTTCATTTATTTTCTCTACTTTTTCTCTGTTTATTAATTCACTGATTTTGGATCTGATATGTATATTTCCTTTATTCTATCTATGTTGAGATTTTGCTCTTTTTCTAATATTTTAAGATGATAGCTGAAGTCACTGATTTGAAAATTTTCTGGTTTTCTAATATAATTATTCAGTGCTGTAAGATTTTCCCTACACTGCTTTAGTGTTGCCCAACAAATTTGTATATATTTTGTTTCCTTTTTCATTCAATTAAATACACTTTAAATTTTATATTGTATTGTACTCTTTAGATTAGAGGTTACTAGATGTATGTCACTATGTTTCCAAATATTTGGAACTATTCCCAAGATCTCTCTGATGTTCATTTCTAATTTAATTCCCATGTAGTTGCACAACATACTTTATATGAATATGAACTTTCAAATCTCATTAAGACTTATTTCACAGCACGGATACTGGTTTATTTTGGTAAATATTCTATGTCAACATGGAAACAAAACATTTGATTTTTTTGGATCTTGTTTTTATGACTTATATTGTAACTCCAAAGCAGTGATGCATCTAAGGCCAATTATTCCTCATTACTGAGTTAAGACATTCCCAAGTATTTTAACTAATGTTCCCTGAATTATTAAAAGTTTTCCAGTATGACTAATGGCAACAGGATGTATTATTGGACCTGGAGGAATACCGGGCAGCATCCTCTTTTATTCCCTTGGAAAATCTATTACCAGTCTTGAATTGCTTCCTTATACAAACATGCACATTAGCACACTTGGTAAATAATTGAGTTTGACCTTCTATAGTTCTCTAGAATCCTCCTTCTGCCCGTTTTTTGTCTCTTTGATATTTTTGTCTTGTGAATTTTATCTGATTCTATGTCCCTAGATGCAGGCTCATCTCTAAAACTGAGAGTTGGCCAGAATCTACTTCAGTTTCCCTTCTCTTTAACATGACCTGAAAGTTCTCTCTAGGTAGTAAACTGGAGGAATATTAGGGATGCTTTCATTTATTTCCTCTCTCTAAAGGATAACTATCCTTCACTATTGTCTAGTACCCCAGAGTATAGTTTTATTCATTTTGTCTGACTTTTGGCATCTTTCAGGTAGTAGAATCAATACACTTCCTATAACTGCATCTTGACTGCAAGTAGAAATTCCACTTTCTCAGGTATAAAACTTTGGTTGTATATTCATAGTTGAGTTTTCTGTATATCTTACACCAAGAAGAAAATTTAAGTACAATTATATGATTTAACATGCTGCTAATCATTTCTTCTACAATGCTATAAAGTTCTTTCAAAGCACTTTGCAAGATTTAGTCACTTTCTATACTTCATATTAATGGAATTAAATGGTTTATTTAGATAGACAATTTACCTATGTTGGATGAGATAATACACCAACATTTAGTTATGATTTTGTATATGTTTCAAGTGAGGATTAATCTGCCTCAGAGAAATACGGGCATCTATCTGCTCTATTCAACACAATGAGAAGTAATAATTTCCTGTTGTGATATAATTTATATTCTATATACACACAAATACATAGAGTTCTTTTCCTAGCCCAATTTTCCTAGAAATATAGTCATAGTCTTAGGGACTCTTCTCTCTTCAAAGATACTACAAAACTACAGGAATGAGAGTGAGAAAGAGTGAGTGAAAGCGAGCGAGAGAGAGAGAGAGAGAGAGAGAGAGACAGACAGAGACAGAGACAGAGAGAGAGACAGAGAGAGGCAAACAGAGCTAGAGACAGAAAGACCTCTTTATCTCCAACAGCACATGTTAAAAAGTGCCCCATGAGTGACCCTTAGCCACTCAGAAAGTTGTTCCTCATCAGACAGTGAATATTCTGGCACTATTATCTTTCACCTCTCACACACCATAAGTGTGATAAATGTCTATTGTTTAAGCCACCCAGTCTATGGTATTTTCTTACAGCAGACCAAGCATACTAGGGCAGATACATTTTTTTTAACTGCAAGAAATTTTAATTGCAGAAAAAGAAAGTCTAACTTTGACACTTTGTAGAATCCTGGGGGCATAAACACTAAGTCAAAATCTACGGGTCTAGTCAGAAGTGTTAGGGTAGCAGTGTAGAATGAACTGACAGAAATGCTATAGAGTGATATATGTATTAAGGAAGAATATTTTTGAATTGGGTTACTAATATTTTCTCAATGATTTTCTATAAAACTTCACTACAAGACGACCTGAGAGCACTCATAGTTATTAGTAATGTGGCAATTCTTTTTATTTCCATATAAGAATGACTAAAATACCCTATTTATAAAGAAGCCCCTGTTGTTATGTTGTCTGAGTATCAGATGGCCTATTATATTGACTTTCAGTGTCCAAGTTCAATAAGAACACCACAATTCTTACTTTTACACTCAAGAATTCAGACCAAGTGATGAGGCTAAAGTTCTCATGCATCAGGCACAAAAATACATTTAATCTACACTGTGAGAGTGAAGCAAGACTATCTATTCTAGAAAGAAACCTACTCATTCAGGTACAATTGAATTCAGAAACCTATTACTGAAAATGATAGCTCCTGGATTCTGAAACATCTGTCTCCTACACAGACCTTTATGATTCGCATTTGAGATCTTAAATGTCCACTGGCCATGGCAAAGGGTGATCTGAAGCAACTGTCAAAATTATTCAGAGGAAAACGGAGGCAACCAAAATGCATCACAGAAATGCAGCCAAACATTTTAGGTGAAAACACTAAGGTATAGACTTACCTTTGCCTGAATTAGTTAGATAATTTATTAATCTTTTTTGTCTTTGATTTGCTGGTAAATACCTGGCAAGAGAATGTTCATTTCAACAATGACTCCTGTACCACATAGAAATGTAATTATTGTGAAAACAGTGAACTGCAATAAAGAAATAAGTTGATTCATCTGGCAAGACTTTTTATAAAGAGCACTGGTCAACTGTCTTTTATATGATCTTTAAACTGTATTTCTGGTAATTCAAAATTTAAATTTTACAATTAGTGAAACATTACTTGGCTTTACCTATTTTTGTTTTGAAATATTTGGGTTACCCATCATGTAGTTAGAAATGATTTTCAACAATGATAATCAAGGTTCTGTGCTAAGTATACTAAATATATGCAATAACTGGTAGCTGGAACAGATGACAATTATGGCCTTAAAGATAAGAATAATGTTTAGAAATAGAGGCTTTTTCAGTTAATAAAACAGAAGTGACAGAATAAATGTGAAGAGCAGAAAAAATAAAACACTAGCTCTAAGAATAGATATTAAGGAAATGCAAATACTAAACAGAGTTATGAAAGCAAAAGCTGATTTTGGCTAGACAGTTTTGCAAAAGAGATAAAGAAAACGCATGGCATTTGTTACAAAATAGGTTACTATTAGAGATGTTAATACCAATGAAATACTCAATCAAAAATATAAATATCCTACATACCAAAAAAATTTAAAAAGCATACAAACGATCAAAGAGAAAACAAAGTAAACATAACGTAAAACTATGGCACAAATTAATATGATCATCATGTTTCAATTCTTAATATCAATGAATGGGAAAGGTTTCAACTTATTTGTTAAAATAAATGAATTTTCATATTGGCAAATAAATCAAACCCAGGTATGCTTCATATATATTATAAAAATGGAGAAAATCCAAACATCTCAAAATAAAAGTATGAAAAAAGTACCAATGAAATGGAAAAAATAAGGAAACACAAAGTTGCAATCTTGTTACCAAATTAGAATTCAGCTCCCAAATCAATTAATGAATCTAAAATATATCATAGTGCTAAAGTTGAAGATATAATAGTTATTCCTATAAATGTATCAAAAATAGTAATTGCCTATATAGAGCAGGAACTATACAAAGTAAAAGGAGAAATTAATGGAAGACTTTAACATACCACCCTCAATACATAACAGGTAAAGTGAACTTTAAATAAAGCTACTATAAACAAAGCATGTTTCTGGCAAGACAGACCTGAGGATCAATGGAACAGATTACAAGATACAAAAACAGCTCAAGACACCCTAAGCCACCTTCTCTTTGACAAAAGTTCAAAACATATTCAGTGGAAGAAAGATAGTGTCTTTAATAAATGGTGTTGGAAGAACTGGCTTTCCATATGCTGAAGACAAAAACTAGACCCATATCTTTCACCATGCACTAAACTAAAATAAAAAAGCAAGATTTCTCAAAACTAGCAAGGGAGAAGCCCATTCTGGCAACCAGAGCCATGCATGGGCCACTACCAGACTGAAACAGACTCGAGCCTCTCCCCATGAGTCAGCATCATTTGTGGACGAGGGGTAGAAAGAAGTCTACATCAGGAATCAAGCCCAGTCTGGGAACCAGTGCCATGTGCAGGCTGCTACTGGACTGGAACAGACAGACCCCAGCCCCTTTCAACACATAGGCTGGCAAACAAGAAGTACCTACCCCACCACCACCATAAGTGACTGGCCTAGCCAGAGAAACACAGGCTGTGATGATAGCTATGGAGGTGAAATGCAATTGGATGCCTGTGGTGCTTTGGTGTTTCACTAACATTGAGGTCCAGGGCCAGTGGTCTGATCTTAGGTTTGGAGGATAGTGATAAAGAGTGTGGCATCTAGAGGGGATCTCCTTCTTAGGGTTGCATCCACTGTTGATTCCCTATGGTCTTCTTTTGGAAGTCCTATGTTGTTTCTATTATTTTGTCGGGTTGGGTTTTATTTTCTTTTGTTTGATTTTGTCAAATCTGATGGCAGGAGCAGCTATTTCAAAGATAGCAAGAAATACTATGGTAGCAATTTTAGATTTACTATTGGCTTGTTTTGAAGTCCTTTGTTGCATTCATTGTTTTGTTTTTATTGTTTCTATTCTGTTCTGTTCTGTTTGATTTTTACTCTGTTCTAAGTTATCTGTAGCTATTTTCAAGGCATCAAAAGGCATTATGGTAACTGTTGTTGATGTCACAATGTTTTGAAATCTTGTATCTCTTACACTAGTTTGTTTTGATGGTTTTATTCTGCTTTATCTTGTTTAAAATAAAATAAGATAAACTAAAATCAAAATGGTTTACAGATCTAAATAGTAAAACAGAAACACTAAATCTTCTGAGAAATAGAATATGTAGAATTCTTCAAGACATATGTATAAGCAGAGACTTTATGACCAAAATATAGACCATAAAAGAATCAATAACAGGAATCTCATCCCATTAAAAAGCTTTTTGCACATCAAAAATATTATCAACAGAGTGAAGAGATAACTCATAGAGTGGGAAAAATTTTTGCCTACTGTTTCTCAAAGGAATAATATCTAGGATATATAAAGAACTCAAAAATTAAATGCCCCAAATTTAAAGACCCAATCCAAAAATGGGCATCTATAATGAATAGATACTTCTCAGATGAAAAAATACAAGTGGCAAATAAATATATGAAAAAATGCTAAACATTACTGATCATTCAAGAGATATAAGTTGTTATGGGTTGTGTCTCAATGTCTACTCAAAGGCTCATTCTGTCATAGGGTTTTTTCAGAGGTTGCTGAATCTAGAGTGTGTGATGATAGGCCTAAGTGTGTGTGATTAGTTCACTGGTTTGGCACCTCCCTAGTCACAGCAGCTAAATATATTACAGAAGGGGAAGAAAGACACGGTTAAGGATGGTTACTGATTTGTTATCTTCGTCCACTATGAACTGCTCTTTGCAAAACCAACCTGTCCTGGAGCCAGCCATCTATGGACTGAAACCTCTACAAACTGTGAGCAAAATAAACCTTTTCTCGCTTAAATGTGGGCATCAGGTATTTTGTCTTGGCAATGTGAAAATTAACTAAAATACAAATTTAAAAAATACTGAGATTCCACCTCACTCCAGAAAGAATGGCTATTAGGAAGAAATCAACCAATAACAAATGCTAGTGGTCTATGGGGAAAAAAAAACTCTTCTTCACTGTTAGTGGGAGTGTAGACTTGTGCAACCACTGAAATCAGTATGAAGATTCCTGAAAAAACTAGGCCTAGAGGTCACATTTGACCAAACTATTAGTCTTCTTAATATCTTCCAAAAAGAAGTTTTAAAAATTATAGCATACTGATATATGCACACTCACGTTTATATTAGCATAGTTTGTAATACTTAAATCTTGGAAATGACCCAAATGCCCATCAATCGATGCATGGCTAAAGAAGATATGACTTTTTTATACAACGGAATACTACTCAGCCATATAGGACAAGCTTGAGACAATTATAGGTAAGTGGATGCACCTTGAGGCCATACTCTTAAGTGAAATAAATCAAGCACACATTTGTACATATTTCACCATTCTATGATATGAGAGACCAAAAGCATAATAAATAAGGAACAGGATATATACTAGATTTTATGAAATAGAAAGAAAATACTCAAATGTGAAAGGGAATTAGGGAGGGAGAGGGAGAAAGGGATGGAAAAAAAAGAAAAGAAGAAAAAAAGGACAAAATAGTTTTATAAAAAAGGAGATGACAGAAATGGGGAAAAAGGTGGATAAGGGAATGAGGAAAAAAGAAAAATGAGAAAAAATAGGAATTGAGATAAGTCATGTGCAGGTACAAAGTCCTGATGATAAAAGTGATAATTATGTATCTTTAAAATGCACTGATAAACTTAAATAAAAAGAAAAAATACATAAAAGTAAATATTTTTATTAAAATATAGCATATACACAGAACATATCCCAATTCTGAAGTATTTTTTCCTCTGTTTTTATAAAGGAAACATAGCTGTGAAAATATCTAGATTTAAAAAAACAAATTAGTCCAAGAAGTCAGTATGTCAAGTAATAATTTCTTAGGTTTTTTTGTTGTTGTTCTTTCCCTTTTATCTTTGGAATTCTATATTGTTGCTACCCTTTATTCTGTTTTGTTTTTTTTTCTCTTTAAATAAAATTTTAAAAAATCAAATTAGTAAATAAATGATCTAAATAGCAAAAGCAAAAAGGCATTCTGAACACCATGCACTAATATAAAATATAACAACATAAACTGATAATATAGTTTCTTTTTCAGTATACATGGAACATTCTCAAGAATTGATGATATATCAGAGCATCCTTGCACAACATCAGATGGTTTCATAAAGTACAAATACTACAAACAACTCTGTGTGATAATATGGCAATAAAATTGTAAACTAAAACACAAGCCACGTTCAGAAAAATTAATTTTACCTAGGAATTAAAAACCTTTTTATTAAGAAAATCTTAGTGCAAAAGTAAACCACAAAATATTACAAAATCTCTGAAAAAAGTGATAATGAAAGTCCTACATATCAGAAGTCATGACTTACTTTAGAGCAATGATTGGAGGAAAACTTATAATACCAAATATCCACATTGATAAAAAATTTTAAAATGAAATAAATTAATTAAATTTCCAATTTAAAAAGCTAAGAAAAGAAAAAGTAAATAAAAACCAAAGTAAGCAATATTATAAGGTATATATTCAAAGAAAACAAAAGCAATATATCAAAGATATAGCTACACTTACATGGCTATTGAAGCACTACTCACAGTTGCCAAGATATGAAATCAATGCAAGTGTCTTTCTATAGATGAATAAATAGAATTAGTACAGATATGTATGTGTATAATACATATATGTATATAATGAATATTATAAACTCACAAAGAAGAATGAAGTTTATTATTTGTGTATAGATGAAACTGGAGATCATTATGTTAACTGAAATAAGCCAGGCACACAAAGACAGATATCATAATTTCTCACTTATCTGTGAAAGCTAAAAAAGCTGATTTTATAGAAATTTTATAGAAAACGGTCACTAGGAAAGGTGGGGGGAGCATAGTGAGATGCTGGATAACAGGTGCCAAAATTTATAGCTAGAGAACAATCAGTCCTAGTGTTGCACATTATAGTAGACTAATTTGTAACAATATATTTTACAAAGAAATAGAAGATAGCAATTTCCCAACACAAAAATGGTAAATACTTATGACAATGGAAATAATATTTTATCATTACATATTGCACACACGTATTGGATGATCACAGAGTAACCTCTAAATATGTACAATTATTATATCTATTAAAACTTTAAATTAAATTGGAAATTAATAGAGAACAAAAATAAATTAGGTTAGATTAATAAATCAAATCCTGAATCTCTGAAAAAACAAGGACTAAATAAATGACTAGTCAATTTAAACAAAATAGATAAAGCATGCAAACAATAAATAACAAGGGGAGGCTAACTTTTGATACACAGAACAAACTGTAAAAATCTTTTTTGCACATACTTTTGAAAATTAATTGGAAAATCAAGATTAAATGGATAATTTCTTAGGATAATACAGTTTACAAAAATTGATTTGGTAGAGATAGGATCCTTGAACAGACCAACCTGCATAATGAAAGTTCTCAAGAAAAGATCCCTCATTAAATTACCTCACGTATTTTGAGAATAATTTTAGAAAACTTTTAGAGATCGCATAGTCCTAATGAGATATCCATTTAAAATGATGGAAAATTTCCAACCTTTTTAATGAAACAAATATAACACTGGTCTCGTAAAAATTACTGAACCAATATCAATTATGAATATTAATACAAAAATTCTACATAAAGCATTAGTAAACAGAACCTAACATCATAGTATATTTAAAGATTTATATATTATGGTCAACTGCAGTTCTCACCAGGAATATGATCATATTATTCACTCAGTAGTCTACTTGTGTTGAACTAAAAACTGAGTGTCTATGAGATCTCTTATTTGTTCCAAGTGACTTCCCTATAATTGTTCTTTTCTTGAACTTCAGTTACTACTGTCTACTCAAAGGTTCAAACTTTCTTTTAAATCTTATTATGATTCATAATTAACATTAGTTTCAGGACTGTTGCCCTGAGATGCAAGTGTCTACAATTTGCAGTTTTATTTCTCAAAAGGTATCACAATAGTAACTATTGGAAACTTTAGTCTATTACTTTTAAAGCAAGTTTCTGAAGACATCCATGCCAAAAAAAGACTGAGAATAATTTACGTGCTAAGAAGTTGTGAATTTCATCTTGTTTTTCAAATACTCGACTAAAATGGCAAGTATTAGAAAGAAAAATATACCTTTATTCAGTATAGTCATTGGATTATATCTATAAAGAAATTAACTTAAGTATTATGATCAATAAATTAAAACAGCACTTATTATTCTTAATAAATGTCAACCTGATAGATATCTTACTAATTGATGGCAACTTTGAGGTTTTATTGTCTTCCTTTTAGAGAAGTTAAATACAAATTTATCTATTGGTTTTCAAGAATTATACCTGTGATCTAGTGAATCACAGCAAATATGCCTGAATTCCACTATTTAGAATCTTGCCTATTGCTTTATGTTGAACAATAACTTAGGAAGTAGGGTGACAGAAAAGATGATTTTTACCTAGTGTCATTTGATAAGATATAGTATTGCTATATCCAGTTAGTTAACATATCTACCAAAGCTTACTACAAACCAAATCATGATTCATAAGACTAAATCTTTCCATTTCTATACATGAACCCATTAGGATGTTTTTGGTGATCTGATTTCCCTTAAAGTTTATTCCCTTCAAATTGGGATTAGATTATCTTAATGTAAATGTGTCTTTATCTATATAGTACTACTAGGAACAAAGGAAAATGGAATAATCCCTGTAACTAGCCCACAGGTCATCATCACATCTGAAGAATGACCTGCCACTAACATAAAATATCTTTAGATGTTAACTTTTGTTGCAAGTGTCTGTGGCAAATTTAGGAACAATTAATAATCTAATTTGTATTAAGCTTACTACTAATACATCCAAATATAAAATTAGGTAAAATTATAGAAAGTGATTTTTAATACAGAATCTTGCTAAGTCGCTAAATTGCCCAGCCTAGGCAGCAGCCTGCCTCAATTTCCCAGAATGCTGGGATCACGGATGCAGACACCAAATAACAGGTATATTGTCAGACAGAATCTGGGCAGGCTGTTTATCCCTTGGGTTGAAAATGTGCCTTTATTTTAACTGTTTTCTGTAGTGAATCCTGGTGTTCCTCCTCAATCTCCTTGGATCTGTTGTATCATTGAAGAAAACTCTCCCTCAGATTTGGGATCCCTTTGCTTCCAGAGTTTGAAACTTGAAATTTCTTGTGATCTGAAATTGCTTTGTTACAAATCACGCTGTTGCTTGGGAGTTTATTTGCCCGGGGATGCCCTTGGTCAGTGACTGGTTTGTAAAAGTGTATGACAATCCAGACCTGTTGGTCCTGGTAGAGCAAGCTCTGTAGAACAGCTTATCAGACTGCCCCTTTACAATTAGCTGATCTCGGGCCAGGGATTTAGCTCAGTGGCTTAAGCGCCTGCCTGGCAAGCGCGAGGTCATGAGTTCGATCCCTGGTACCAAAAAAAAAAAAAAATCAATACAATTAGCTGATCTCAATAGGACTTTCCCTGACACCTGAAATTGTGCTCTGAAGTGTTCCCCTCACAGTCTCTTCCCAGTTTCCTCCAGTTCTTAACTGTTTGATAACATCAACACTTCCTTAACCAATCTTTTCAACATCCATTGTCATCTCAAATTTGCATATGAGGATCTCAAATTTAAGAGCTTATGCCTTAAATTTAAGAACTTAAAATGTGCAAGGCTTCTCTGATTTCCTGGAAATAAGCAAAACATATCTTCAAAGACTCATTCAAAAAGTAAGCAATTAAAACTTCCTTGAATAGCTAATTGTGAAAGATGGAATGAGTCACTGGGTCATGGTATCCATCAAGAAAGTATTAATCTCAATATGATATCATTCTTTCAGCACAGAAATCAATGTAGGCATGGGACAATAGGAAAAACTACCAGGTTTTGCCAAGGGCAGGAGCAGGAACAAGAAGAAGGTAAATGTGTACAGAAAGAACTTATTAATAAGCCTTTTCAAAATGCAACAAGAGAAAAAGCATGAGTAAGGAGTGAATAATGAAATCATTTTCTTTCCCTCCTAACTTCCTGTTGTCTTTTTTCTCACTTCATTTCAGGAAGGTATCTTTTTTTCTTGGTATTGATATGGTATAAATCTGGGGAACTAAATTTCCCCAGATTTACTTGTATTTGCACTTTGTAAAATCTTAAAATACAGAAAAGTAGTAAAAAGAAGTAGATCTAATGATGTATTTTAAATAACCTACTAAGTGAGATTTTAGCTCTAACTTTTGGAGGAAAAAAACAATAAAATCTAAGTACACAAAGGTGAAATAGCCACTTAAACACTGAAGACAAATATGAACAGTCATTATGAAGAAACAGAATGTTGGCAGGATAGATAGGGCATACTGGCCCGCTTGTAGAAAACCCTTATTAGGGAGAGAAATGGGTCTGCTTGCTAACTGCCAAAATACTGAAGCAACCTATATATGCTTGCTGAATGAATTATTAATTAATCATGTTTTAAAATAACTGTAGTTAACTTTCAAAAGTTATGTACTGTGTGATTTGATGCATACCAAGTACTACAATGCATACACTGAATAAATAAAGTCTGAATATGAGAACTGAGACATATATTCTATCAAGTACCATCTCACTCAGTAATAATAGGAACAAATATTTTAAATCAAGACTGTCCTAGAAAACTTGAGATGTATGAATTTAATCAGCTCAACCTAGCAAAAAAAAAAGAACCTCATTTCCCACAAAACTTACAAAAAATAAGAACCTTGTTTCCAACCTCAGACCTGGGAAATTACTTAATATTAATTTTTTATCTTCCCACTTACCCCGAAGTACTGAGATTGTTTTTTTTTCTTTATTTGCAGTATTGGGGATTGAAGCCAGGGCCTTTGTGCTGAACTGTATACTCAGCTGTTGCAATTTTTCTTTTGAGACAGTCTTTTTAAGGCACTAAATTGCCAAGATGACTTAAACTTGAGATCCTTTTACTTCAGCCTCTCAGAGTGCCAAGATTATAGGCATGTGCCACCACATCCAGCAATAATGGAGGAGTTTTTAAACAAATTTAAATGATGATAGAGTTAATATGATTTCAAGATATCTTTTGAACTAAATGGAATGCCCTTATTAGAATATGACAAAGGAATAGAATAGTATGAGAGAAAGCTTTTCTATGAACAACATCAGATTTCACCTCTATGCAATATTTAATATGTTAGGAAGATGAAGCTTATTAGGCATTAAACAGCATCAAATAACATTATCAAGTGTATGTTACATTCTTAAAAAATTTAAAGGGACCCTAGTTGATCTATGAGATTGAAAACATATTTTTTCACCTCCTTCTCATCCCTATATTCTGCTACCTACTGCCTAATTTTCCCTAGCAGGTTCCAGATCTCAGCTCTTTTCATAACTCTCATGCTTTTTCCTGGATATGTATATTCCACAATAACAGAATATATGTCCCAATCAGAGAGTTTGATAGTCAATTTACTAACTCACAGACAGACTAGTTACATTTTCTTTATCAGTATACTGAGTTGTGATTCTAGTGAATGAATACTTATTGAAGCTCAGTAAGAAATATTTAAAGATAGAATTACTTATTGATCATCCTCTTCTTAACATATGGAAAGTTAACTGTTATTATATGGACTAATTTGCTTACATAGACTGTTTCACATTAACCCTAGGGGCTAGCTCCTATCACCATTGTATAAATGACACAGTGGCTTTCAAATAGACTATGATATTTTTGTACTTTCACAAGGTTTATGATTTTTGTTCTAGTTCAGACATATTGGCCATGAGAGATGAAATTATTTAAAAGACTATTGTGTTAACAGCTTTATTTTAAAAACTCTATTATTAAAATTTTCTTCTCCTTAGATACACAACATCACTCCTTGCTTAATGAAAATTGTTACTGGAACTAATTAATTCCTTCTTGAAGACTTCAGTTAACATGCTTGACTTCTTTTAGAGAATTGCAATTCTCAGTGCTAGTTTTCTGCTAGCAAGAAGAAAACTGAAAGGAAAAAGAATAAGAAGACGAGAAAAAATCGATTGGCACTCCTGAAAGTAACCATTAAACCACACTCCTTGGTGTGCTATATTGAGACCTGTCTACACTAAAGCTTAAACTATAGGTCCTCTCTAGTCTTGAAAGGTGGTTTTTGTGAGAAGTAGGAAAATGAGTGACAGAGTATTGAACACATTTTGGTATGTAGGTGCAGTTTGCCATCTATATATACCCTCAACAAACTGCAGATGGAAATATTTTAAAAATCATGTTTGTACTAAACATGTACAGTTTTTTCTTGTCATTAATCCCTGAAGAATACAGTAATTATTTATAGAGGTTTAACATTATACTATATAATTAATCTACAGGTGATGTAAGGCATATGAGAATATTTATGTGGGAGATATATATATATATATATATATATATATATATATATATATATACTATGCCTTTTTATATAAGGGAACTGAGCATCTTCAGGTTTTATTATTTGCAGGAACTTCTGGAACCAACCCCCTATTGATACTGATAGATGTTTTTATTTTGATTATTATATGTTGTAGTCAGGGGTTGTACACAGAACAATTAGAATGAGAACATGGAGTTTATAATATTATTTTTATGATGGTCACCCAGAGTTAACACAAGTTAATGCAGGAAATCTATCCACAACACTAAAGACAGAATATTTAGCCAAGGGCCTAAATCCCACAGCATTGTCCCATGAGCCCAGATAAAGACCCAGAGCTCATGACAATGCCTCCCACGAGTCCAACTGGAGGTCTAGAGCCCTCAAAAAGGACTCATGCCAGTCTCTTTTACGGATCCTTGAAGGGAAGGCCCAAAGGTCAGTGGTGGAAACTAGGAAGTCTATGCGAGCAGGGTGAAGGAACTGTGCTGATAGGTTGAGGGCTCTATGCTGCAGCCCAGAAGTCACACTCACAACAAGACCAAGGCTATCCTGAAAAGCACCACAACCATCCTCTGTGACACAGAGGCCCCAAGCTCCTCCGATGACAAGCACAGTTGACTACATGCCAGGAAGCCAGTGTGAGGAGTTCATCCTGGAGACCAAGTCACACATGTCTTCCCCTCCGGAGCCAGGAAGCAATGCTCGATGTGAGGACCAGAACTTCTCCAGGAGAACCTAACAGCTCAAACAGCAACACATAGGAGAACCCACAATGCCTCAATGTCTCAACACCATAATGCCTCAATGCTCTCCCTTCTCCTTCTCCACATCTCCATTTATGCTGATAACCTTCCTCAGGTGAAACATCTACACTCAGCAGCATGGTGATGTAATCCAGCTGGCGTTAAATTGACCAGCAGTTTTTAATCCATAACATTATCTAAATGGACAAAGTATTCTTGCTCTTAAGAAATACCTTATTGTATATTCCAGTTGGATGTACATCAGAACATAGACTAAAATCAACTCTTGTAGGTCAATAAGCTTGAAAGCTTAAGTATAACCTCCAAATATAAATAATAATAAAGATCTATACACCACTCAGTAAAACACTATAATTACTCATACCAATATTGATGGGAAAATTAAGGGAAAAATTTATTTTCACTTGTGAATTCAGACTTATCAGTTCCACATAATCTCTACTAGCAGTTTGGAAAGAGGATGTGCTGTTGCTTTGTTATTGTTCCAGAAGTAAACAGTTATTTAAAAGATACTCAAAATGAGAACCTATGAGAGTGACTATGAAATTCTCACATGTAAAAAGATATCCTTTAACAAATATATGTGCTGAATCCCGACATAATAGCCTGTAATTGGGTCTTTTTAGATTTTTACAATAGAAGAAATTGAGTTTTAGTATGATTAGAAGGTGTTATGATATGTGTCTTGATATACCTCCAAAGCATCATGTTTTCAAGGGAGCAGACTCTTCAAAAGTGGCTGAATCCAAAGTATTTTATTGGTTCATAGTCTAGTGCTGGGGTTGGTGCTGTGAGTGCTCTATACACCCTAGGGCAGGTAGCCTGCATACAATATAAAGGAATGAAAGGAACTTGCTTTCCCATTTTGCTCTTGCTGATTTTGCTGTCTTCCATACCCATGGACTGTTACCCATCTGCCTACCTCAGAGCCAGTGGATTATGTACTAAAACATTCACAAACTGTGAGCTTAATAAACCTTTTCTACCTTAATTTTGGGTATCAAGTATTTTGTCTTCAAAAGAGAAAAAAACAACTAGACAGAAGGGATTTATATACAGTGTGGTAAGTTCATGTCATGAATATCAGAGACAATTCTAGAACTATCAGATGGAAAAATTTCTAACCATGATTTTGCACAGCTATTATAGAGAATAATCCTCCTACTGAACTTGTTCATACCAAATAATCAAGAATTGTCTGAGTCTTAGGATTTGACCCATAAAATTCTAATGCCTAATTCTCACATTGCTTAATAATCAGTAAGATATGAGAGATGGTAAAATAGCTACCAAAACTTATAAAACCTTTGGAAAACACTTCCTTCCTCAGATATTTAGCTTCTTTCTATATGATTCCCAGGAGACATAATTAAGTCTTTTGATTCTCTTTTCAAAATGCACTTAATTACCCAAAGCCAGTTCAGTATGGCAGACACAATAAATGACCATAAGAGCAATTGAATCTTGATGATACAAAAGATAATGGTTATGGTTTCTTAATGCATAAATTTACTCAAGTGAAAGTCACCATCATATCACTTTCTGTCCAAGAATATGAGAGTCTAGCATATATGTTTTATGTAAAAAGCCAATGACGTTTTAGTACAATTTTGCTGTTTCTTCTTTTTTTTCAAATTACATTTTATATGTGTTAAAGTTGATGAATTTAATGTTTTTATTAAAAAGAAAGCTAAGTACTTTATATAAAAATGTTTTTGTAGTGCTGAGGGTTTGGATATGTTGGACAAGCACCCACCACTGAACTAAACCTTTGGCACAAGGACTTAATTTTAGGGATGAAAAATGTGTTTTAATATTAACTTTTGCCACATATTTTACATTTGCAGAGGAGATATGAAAGATGTGTGCTGGATTATAATGCTAATCCCCCCACAAAGAGCTAATGTTTTACATTCAAAATGATAAATTGTTCAACTTTAAGTCCATTACCTCCTTTACCACATGTGCATTTTCTTCCTGCTACTCATATCTTCTTCATCACCACCAACAAAATCCACCTCATTAGCTACATCTACATCCAAAAGGTCTTGCTACGGATTTTATTAATGTAGCCTTCATTAATTATCATAGGAGATTCATCTTTCAGCAATGGAACAGACTTTCTCTGCTTCAACATCTCATTTATGTCTCTTGTGTTGTCCTTTCTTCAGCTATATAGAGCCCAACATCAGTATTTGCAACACCTCATTCTGCAGTTCGCCATAATCTGGGTTTGGATGATAACCAAGAGTGGGTAAAATTATGACAAAACACTGACATATGGAAAGATTTCTATTTATGTGCACACCTTCTCTGAGTTGAGTGTGTCATTGTGCAGTGTAAGGGACAAAAATTTAACAAGACAGCGACATGACTACTGTGGAGTTTCTATCATCCTTAACAGCCCAGTTGCTGACTCACTCTCCCCACCTACTGTACTCAGACATCTGGCAGAAGTCCACCCATACTGAGAGACTTGGGACAAGTTCCTGATTTAAGCCTTCTTTTTCTCATTTATAAAATTAGCCCAGTAATATACTTACTACACTGGTTTACTTTTTAAAATTTGTTTTAAAACAAATTACAGAAAAGTACAAAGAATTCTATATGTCCTTTGCTTGTGGTTTTAATTGTTAATAGTTTATTTTATTTGCTTTCTTCCTACCCTCCTTCTTTAGCTCCTTGAATTTCTGTCCCTCTGTCACTGATCATTAATCTTTTCTGAACCTTTTAACAGCTACTCTGATATAATGTCTCATTTCAAAACACCTCAATATATTTTCACCAAAATAATGATGTTCTACAAGTCCAGTATAAATTTCTTCAAATCAAGAAATCAACATAACTACAACACTACTATCTAATACACAGACTCTAATTCAAATTAAAGGCCAGTAGCAAAGCTCTAATGGCCTGATTCCTTGCCAATTTCACTGCTTCCCTACATTCTTTGCAGCTGGGGTTAACTTGTTGCAGTTACAGCCTTCCCTTAAGCTGTAGTACAAATCCCATTATGGTAAAGACAAGTTAATGAGTAGTCTAAATTCAGTAATTTGAGACTTTGAGTCTAACTTTCAGCCCATTCCATTTAAGCGCTCCTATGCTCCTCCATTCATTTGTAGGACCTAGAGATTTATCTGATTTTCCTATGCCTAAAACCCTGTCCCTACAATTGGAGACAGAAAGAGCCTCCATATTATTGCTCACTAATGGAAACTTCAAATGAAATCACATCAGAACACTACATTTATGTACATAGATACAGCTGGATTAGAAATTTCATCCATTTCTTAGCCATAAATTATTTAATCTGTTTTAGTCTCAGTTTTATTTTCTATTTATATTTTATTTTAATGGAAATAAAACAGAATAAAATGAAGCAAAATAAAACAGTGATGAGACAGTAGGAAACCCACAATAGTTATTATGTGGCATATTATTGCTCAGACTACTGGCTTTGGGTTTGCAATGTGAATCAAACAATACAAGAGTTAGGATGTTTCTTTACTTCAGTTGTTATCATCTCAGTCTGTGTTCCTCCAAAACAGCCAGTTGCTTATGGTGTGTAGGGTGGTCTTCTCTCCTAGCCCACTTGCCAGCTGGCTTACTGGGGGAGCATGGCCTCCTTCCTGGTTCTCTCTGACTGGCATGAAAATACAGTCATTTTGGAGGATCTGGCCCCTGAGCAGTTGGTCCTGTTATTTCAGCCTGCAGTAGGGCAACACATCCTGATCAGAGTGAACAGTGCAGCAAAACCATTCACCTAGGCTAAAAAGCAAAAGAGCTGGTCTCAGTTTTCTTATCTGCAAATGAAGTACCAGCTTGGGCAGATAACAAAAGTCACATGGCATGAACATGTGAAAAATAAATTTTTGTTAATGCCCTGAAACTGATACATTTCAAGGAAACTGATTCTCACCAAGCAATGGCACAAAACACAATGTACAAATAAGAACATAAATTCATTGCATATAGTGCAAAAACCAATGAGATTTCATCCTACTTGGTCAACACATTATTTTCCCCATAGAAAACATATATGGAAAGCCAAATTATAATAGCTGATTGACTAATGGGACTAGGACCAGCTTTATCATCTGAGCAGTTTAATCTCCTTTACCTAAGGTTTAATAGCATTTTCTTCCTCATAAGATTGAAACTTCGAAGTTTTCAGAAACTAATTGAGGTTTCTGAAGGAAACTTCTAGTTTGAGTAATTTTTCTTTGGATTCTCAATTTCAAGAATTTTTCTAAACTTTTTCTTCTTAATAGGTCATCATCCTGATTTCTTTAAAATGAATTGTTTTGTGCTGATACCTTCTCAGTAAACTTGATGGTGTTTGAGAATTACTAAATCCCTTTTCAATAATGTGGGACAAACCTGTCAGTAATACAGAAGTCAAGATATTTTAAAATGTCATCATGGAAACCTTTATTTGCTGTCATAGTAAAAGTCGTGCAGTATTATGCTGATGAGTTTCCTAAAGCTGAACAAAGCCTTCTATAATGAATTGAGCTAAAGGCACCCCTGAGAATTTCTGCATTCTGGTATTCTTGACATTGTGTCATCTTTCTTTAAATGGAACAAGACTTGCAATTTACTTTTAACTAGTATATACCAAATATGAGATATACAGTCATGTCTCTGATGATGGAGACAATATGAAAACTGAATTGTCAGAAGATTTTGTTGTTGTGCAAACATTATAGAGTGCACTTATACAAACCTAGATGGTATAGCTTACTATAGACCTATGCTATGTTATATATCATACATGTGATTCAGTACTGGCCAAAATATAATGTGTCACATGACTTATATGATTATATATGTGTATGAAGAGTTTACATAAGTTTGCAACATATTGAGGGCTTTTCCTTATGTTGACTTTGAAGAAGCCAGCTGACATAGTATGAGCTGGACAAAGGAGTGGACCATGTGGAAAACAACTGAGGGTGATCTCACCCGTATCTAATACCTTGCCACCTGAATGTTGCCACAACCACCAGACCTTAGAAGTGGATCCTTCCCTAGTTGAGCCTCAGGTAAGATGGCAGTCTTTGATTGCAGCCTCCTGAGACTTTAAAACTGAAGACCTAGTGAAACCATTCATGGACTCCTCACCCACAGGAACAGAATATTAGTTCTTGCTGTTTTTAAACACTGAATTTGTGATTATGTGTTCCACAGCCATATAAAATTAACATACCAGTAGACTGGTCCCTTTATGGAGAGTGAGTTTCCCCAAGTCATGACAACTTCAATAGCTTTTATAGTGAATAGTGTGTTTCTACAGAAAACTTCTGCCCATTATCAACTGTCTCACATTTCAGTTTATGAGATACCTCTAAAGACTTCCAGAGAATGAATGTGTGTATCTAAGGTTCTGGGTGATAATTCAGTGGTACCCATTTACTCTATCCCAACGAGCCTGACAATTAATTTGCAGACAATATCCAATGTTGTAATCTTTGCTTCCTCCTTCTGTTGGTCATATTATATGCCAGGAATTTACATATTCGCTTCAAAAATAAGACAAAACTACAACAAATAAATTATATTTACAGACTATGAATTCTTTCCCTTCTAAGTTAGTCTCAATAGTTTTTCTTCCAGAGAGCAATCTTTTTCTAAGATTGTCCCTCAAAATGGATAACTAAGAGTTCAATCAAGGGAGGAGGGGAAGAGAAAAAGTTCTAGTAAGATGTTCAGAGTGGAAAAATCTATACAGTGATGGGCACATAATGTGAAATAAAAGCAGAAATAGTACACAATTAAACTAGTTAAGTAAAGTGGAATCAGACTACACAGAATATTTATACAGCATATTAAAGATCTACTTGTTTGTTTGTTTGTTTGTTTGGTACCGGGGATGGAACTCAACCTCACACTTGCAAGGTAAACGCTATGCCACTGAGCTAAATCTCCAGCCCCAAGATCTACTTTTTTAACCAAGGAACAATGAGAAGATTTTGAAGGATTTTAGGGGTGATATGATCAAAGTAGCCTTTTAAAAAGATGAGTTGTGCTAAAATGATGGAGAGCATTATGCTGATAGAAAAAAAGAGGTTAGTGATGTAATCTAGTAAGGCTATGGTAGCCTGGATTAATGTGATAACAAACAAAATAGAGAAGACATGGAGATAACCAAACAAAGGTTCATAAAGTTATTGCTTACCACTGTTTATTAGACATTCCATATCTCTCAACTCAGAAATATTCTGTAATTTCTGGAGAATTTGCTGTTTGTTCACAGAGGATGCATGGTTAGTATGCTTCCTGGGCTACTGCACATGTAAAAATGCATAATTTAGGATTTCTTCTAATGTTGCAATTTCTTTCCTTTGAGCTAAGTTCCTTTCAATAAACTGTGCATTTTCTTTCCATTTACTTCAGCAAGTTCAGGAATTTCATTCAGAATCTTTGTAGGTGTGGTTATTGGCAACTGTCAGGCTATGGGAGCTTTGTAGGAGAGTGAAGTAAGGATTGTTTAATGTTTAACCACTGATGAAACAACTCAATTGAATGGTGCTGGAGTCTCTACTATTTCAGTATTCTTCAGGTGTAAGCTTTGATTTTTATTCCCTTTCATAGCTCATGGTGGGGTTTGTTGTACCAGTTCCCTGTAATTTTGGAGAAAATCCATAGAATCAGTAGAGTATCTCAGGTACATGGTGATGAACAGGGAAAAGGGATCATCTCCATAAGTTTGGCTAATTCTTGGAATTTGCTTACTGCCCTCTCAGAGAGTCTCAGAGTATGAGCTTATCAGGCTATATCAATCACAATGTGTTTTTTTTTGTTCTGGTCATTGAAATAATGCTGCAGAAAAGGTACTTTTCTCCAGATTGCCTGATTTCTAAGGAGTAATCTGGGGAGGGTTGATGATTCCAGATGTGTGGAATCATACTAACTTTCCTACAGTGAAGTATGATCACACACAAACACACAAACACACACACACACACACACACACACACATGCATGCATGCATGCATGCTTTAACTTACTGGTGAATCACTCCAGTAGGAAATTAGAGGAAACAAGGAATAAAATGCATGTGTTCAGTCTGCCACATTCCCAGAATACTTTTCATGTATGACTGACTTCTCTTCCCTTTAATCTATACTATAATCTCCCCAAAGCAAGGATGTTGTATTGTTTTTTAAAGACAAATCATAAGAGTGTAGTGTGATCCAATGCCAATAGATATTTCTTAAAAAGCAATGATGGCATTCTAAACATAATGCATAATGGGTAAGTGCGTGAATGAAGCAAAAAAATATACCTTAGAACCAACAACTAAGAAATATGTCACATTAGCACCAAAAGTTGATTTTTCTCTCAAGTTGTTTGCCAATTGTGTATTGACTAGTTGATGTCCTTGAGAAATCAAGACACTATTGATTTGTATTAATTACTTAGAGTACTCAAGAAATACTTGTAGATTTTGAAGAATTACAGAATAAAGTAAGACCATGATAGGCTGGTTCATGCAGTTTTCAATGTTTGTGTTTCTTAAATAACTTCAGATTTCTTTCTTTCCTTGTTAACTAATGTCACCTAGATAATGAAGACGCTCTGATTCCCAAATCATTTTTAAGTATTTGTGAAGTGGTTTTGGATAGTTTCATAGTAAATTAGATGGTACTTAGAAGATGCTTGACCTATCTTAAATCTTGAACACCCTAATTCTATAGTTGATCAATAGAAACACACTTGAAGATATATAGTTGAAAGTATAAAGTACTTACACCCATAATTTTCTTCTGCTGTGAATGCAACTGTCTCCTATTTTCAGCAAAAGTGCTATGAGAAGATAAGAAAATTGAGTGGTGCCACTCTTTGAATATGGAAACAAGGACTTAGGACACTCTAAATGAAGTCGGAAACAAGGAGCAGTAGAAATGATGAAATGAAGACAAATGGTGTATTTGAAAGATTAACTAACTCACTAGTACTAACAGCACAGAGTATCACTGAATATTAAGTAAGGAATATTACCAAAATGCCTAAAGAAGCATGCTCTGTGAAAGAGCCAAAGGTCTTTAAAATTGAACTGAAAGAATATGCTTCTCCTTTCATCTGGTACAAATAAAATAGAGGGTTTTCTCTTTTTTTTACTACATTTGAATGAGACTAAAGAGGCTCAGGTGGCTCTGAAAGCCTTGGAATTGAGATCATTATGTAGAGATGACAGCTACAGAAATCTCAACCTGAGTTTCAACTTAATTGGATTCTGTCTACAGGACCTCATATTATTTATTCCAATATGGCTCCAAAATTCTCTGCTTCCCTGCAAATAGATGTTTCCAAAAATTAACTCCTTTCACAATGAGTCTTTACTAGTTGAAATGCTTTGTAATAGTTGATGCTTCATTTTAGTTTAGTTGAGTTTAGAAAGAGAAGCAGGATTAAATGACGGAGTGAATTTAGGAAACACAGGAGCTGTCTCTGATTGCTACGTACTTTAGGAAGTACTTATGACTCCCACTTCCAATTATAAATTTTGCCACCAAGCTGGGCACCAATATTCTGTCTGTAACCTGGTTAGATAAAATCCTGAATTCTAGCTTTAAAGAGCTCCATTCAGGTCTTTCTCAAACTGTAACCTTTTACACAAGGACAGAGTCCGTTGAGTCGAGGAGTCTGAAAGTACGTCTCTGTAGGCAGACAACCCAGGCATGGTGGCATATGCCTATAATCCCAGCACCCAGGAAGCTAATGCAAGAGTATTGCAAGTTTGAGGCAAGTCTGAGCTACAAAGAGCATCTTCAAGGCTGGCCTGGACTACATAGCAAGACTCCATTTCAAAAGATCCCCCCCAAAATACAGGCAGATAAAACATTTTAATTAACAGTTTGATAGATTAATCAATATTTACATGTCTATGTAAAATAGTGTGAGAACCTTCATTTGCACACCTCATCTAAACCCTATGAATGTTAAAAGCAGGATTGCTTGTCATTCACTAGAACTTTGGGACATAAAACTTCACCTGGTCAATTCCTGCACCATTTCCAGTGATGCTCTTGTTTCATCTCTGAAGACGACTTTCAACTAGAATCTGGTCCTGGCTCTTTCATTAATTAAAAGAGGGATCTTAGCATGTTAATGCTCTGAATGTCATTTTTTCTTACTGCAATAAAAGGAGCTTGGATAAAATGAACTCATATTTTTTTTTCAGTTCTTCCAGCAGTAAGAGTGGCAAAGAGTAGATGTCTATTATTGAATTTTTGGTCTTTTTAAATAAGGCAGAGTGTGTAAAACAGAGCGAATCCTCAATACAAATTCGTATGATGAGTACACAATGGAGTTACTCTCAGTCTCACAAATATATGCAGATAAACATAGTTTGTAATTCTGGTTTCATCAATTTCTAGGTACAAGGTTAAGGCAAGATCCTCTTTCCATTTCTACCCAAGTGTTTATAGACATCCACAAGGTTGTTGTAAGTGAGTTTCTAAGTGATTCTTAGAGTTTTCCATTCTAGGATGCCACTTTGGTGCCTGGTGGAGAGGGTCATTCCCCATGGCACCTGCATCGTCTGGGAGTAACTTCATTGTATTGTCTACTTTGTCCCTATGATAAGAAAGCAGAGATGAGTATGCTCCCTATTCTTTCACAGTCTCATATGACTCAAATAAGATCTAAGAATCACAGGATGGTCCTAGACACTGACTTTAGCACCCATGTCTGTTTGAAAATACCAAATGTCTACGGGCCCTTTCCCTGCATTAATATCATTCAGGCAGACTTCCACAGATTATCAGCATCCTAGTTTATCACATATACTACATCTGAGAATACAGCTAGGACACATGAAATCAGCAAATGAATGAGTGAAATGCACAAATACCAAAAAAGGGGGGTTACAGTGATATTTGACTGATATTTTAAACTTCTTAGAAGTTCATTTAGAATCATATTATTTATGGATATTAGCCATGTATTTAGGCCTTAGTGAAAGGTTCTTCTATTTTAATCAATTGAAAACAACTAATCATTAATATTCACTGTGTACTTGTGATGTGCCTAAAATGAAGGTGTATGTTTATTTTTTCCTGTCAGTCAGGAGTTGGCAAAGTTTTTCTGTCAAGAGCCAAATGGCAAATTATTTTCAGCTTTGTGACACATAAAGCATGTCACTATCGAGCTCTGAAAGTCAGTGTAAACAAATAGGTATGTCTGTCTTCCAAAAAACCTTTCTTTACAAAAATAGGTAGTGGGTGGAATTCGGTCCACAGTATATAATTTGCTGACCCTTGTCTTACAGAATTCGTGAGATTATTGCTACTTGAATGTTCATTTAATAGAGAAAGAGACTGAAACATAAAGAGGTTAAACAATTTGTCCCAAAATCTGAGATATTATGGAGCCAAGCTGGCACTTAACTCATTCTTGCCAGATTGAGTCACCAGTGACACATGCATGACTGACACTTTGACAATATGAGATAATCTAATGAGTCATGCTGTATGGACCTGTAGTGACTGTGTCAAATCTAAGCAGTCTGATTACACAGCTCATACTCTTTATTACTGAATCGTTTCTGGCATTTTGCACTGAGTTGCCCACCACTCTTAGGTAAAAAACTTATGACTGGGGACCTGTTTGTGACCTTGCATTATGTGTGGGCTTAATGGTTCCTTCTTAGTCATCATCAATCATCACTAGCACAGAGCTTGTTATATAGTGATCATCTGTTAGAGGAAAAAAAAGCAGCAATAAATGAAAAGTCACTTTGTCAAATTTAACCATCAACTCATGCTTTGAAATATCAAGAAAGTTATCATGGTGTATTGTCCATGCTAACAACTTTTAGAGAATTATAGTATTTATGACTTTTTAACAAGTTTAATAATGTGATTTCATTTACTACTCATTAACTTCATTTCCAACATGGTGCCTCAAGCCAACTCCACTTTTTATAAGGAGGCCATTAATAATAATGATGATGATAATGATGATGACAATTGTATTAAAAATACACTTATGTACTGCATTCTATACCATTCATTCTTTTAAGCATTTGAATATATTATTTCACTTAACCTTCAGAACAACCATTGCATAGATGAAGAAACTGAGATGCAGAAGTGTTAAAGAGTTTGGTTAAGGGCAAAATGCCAGGCAGTGGCCAGACTGGTATTAGAATCCAGCCAATCTGGCCCTAAAGCCCATGCTTTTAATTACTACAAACTTTGAAGGAGGATTTTTAAATATAATAAAAACCTAAACTTATTTTGGTTGGCTACCTCCATGTAGAATGGTATTCAGTAATTGATTATGGAGCAGTTGGCTACATTCTTCCTTATTAGAAGAAGAGACTGACCATGGCATAACTTTCCCTAATATTTGCATCTTTTATGAAATTGCTGCCATCAGTGAACCAGGTGCTAACTGGTTCCATTGGTGGCTGGTGCCTCAGATTTGGGTGGCTGGCATAATTTTGAGCAATGATCTACTCACATTTGTACTTTATCTGTTAGTTGGTTGGAAGGATCATGGCTGGGTTTAGAACAATTCAAGACTGTGGAGAAATATCTGGGTTTTCAATAAGAATAAGCTGATAATTTGTAAGCTTTCTCTAGTCATCCTCAAATGTCCCTTCAATTCTGACAAAGCATTAACTTGATGTGGAGTTAGAACTTAGTTTTTGTATTAAAGTTATCTTAGAAGCTTTCTGAACTAAGACTGCTGTGGTAGATATCATGCATGCAGCTGGGCCAGCCCTGTGTTATTCCACCCAGTCAATTGGAAAAATAAACAACTAGTTTTCCTGGCCCAGACATTGAGTTAACACTCGCATGACTACTTCCTGTCTGTCAGCTACAAAGAGAGAAAAAAATCTTAGTTAAGCCTGGGATTTCTAATGCTGAAGCCTGTTTCATGGCTTGTTGAAAACATCTTGAGCAGCTGATGTATATTTTAAAGGTTCAGATTCTGGTCCTTGAGTTGTTCCATGTAGTGGTTCAGTCATTACTGCAAAGTGTAGTATCCATATGTGGCAGAAGGTAAAGCATTCCCAAGAAAGCCCTCAGTTGCTTTTTGAACTCTGGAGGACCTAGATGGCAGATTGTCACTGTTATCTTTGAAGACAGTTATCCTTTCTCCGGAGTTATTTCCCAGATAAATCACCTTTAGTTGAGAAATCTGGACCTTGTGTTAGGACACCTTATGGCTCCATTTTTCTAGAAAATTGAGAGTCTCAGTGGTGTTCTTTTCAGATAGTCCCTTAGTGGGGCTACAAATGAGGAAGTCATCTACATACTGTAAAAGGAAAATCTGCCTCTCTCAGGTCTTGTAAACAAGTGTGTACTAACCCAAAAAGCCTGGGGCAAGACAGTCCAAGTATATTGCTGGTGAGTCCTGCTTGGAGATCCTCCCATTAAAATGTAACAAAATATTGAGAGATAGGCTCCATACTGATAGAAAAGAAGGCATTTTTGAGAACAAGAAAAGAGCCCCATTTAGTGTCTCCTGTGATCTGTGTTAAAAGGTATATGAGTCTGCTCCTAATAGGTGAAGTTGTCCACTTTAAATTGTAATCATTGATAATAATGGATTTCTGCTTGGTAGAGTTGATTGAAACTTGAAATCCAGGTGCCAACTGAGAGGACTTTCAAAGCATTGTGTATATAATTGGAGTCAAACTCTACTCAGGATAATCAAATACACAATGGGCAAGGAGAAATCCATGGATATGCACATTACAATATTGATCTGTCTGACCTGAACCATTTATTTCAGACGAAAATGAATTACGTCATTATAGTCATAAAGTTTTCCATGTTGCCTGCCACACGCTGACAATGCTGTCAGTTTTTAGTCAATTATGAATAAAAAATAGCCATCCTTGCTACCATACCCCATAAGTGGCTTATTTTCTTAACTATAATCACCTGAAGTCTTTATAATTTAAAGGCCTAATTGGCTGCCTTCCTTTTTATAAATATTTTTATAGCAGGCACAACATAATCTGGGGATAAGTAATGTACTGTACCCTTGGTGTATGGGAAGATTACTTCACTGATTACAAACAAAAAAACTATAAGAGAGGCCATCTAACAAAATCCGCAATAAATACAGTGAAAGGGTAAGAATCTGCTCAAAGGGGAAAAATAATATTTCAGGTAAAAGGAGGAAAAAGACAAAGGAAGCAAAAAGAAAAATATCTAAATTTGTATGAACACACTTAGGATATCTAAGATGATTATGATACAAGTTCAAATATGAACAAAGCAGTTAATATTCATAGGATTGGAACAATTTTGCATGTTTGTGTCAAGTGACCTGAGGAACTCTTGAAGATCACTATGTAAAATATCAATGTTAGTTCTGTTCCTACCACCGTGTTTTGAAGACCTATATTGTCATTGTTTTGGGCTTTTTGCTATTGTTACTTATTTGTCTTTTTTGTTTCTTATTCTTCTAGTAATCTGTTTTGGTTTGGTTTTTTTATTGTTTTTCCCTCTAATGCAGAAAGGATAGGTCTATATGTAGAGGTGTATACATGCCTAGAACTTCTCCTAAACAGTTTATGAGAATTGATTATAATATGTGTGATGAAATGAGCAACTACTTTGAAGAAAAACAGGCCTTATGGTATCCATTGCTGATTCTGTATCATCATGCTGTGAAATCCAGTAATGCTTCTATTCTTTGTTCAGAGTGGTTTTAGTCTGTTTTGTATTGTTTAATTTCAACATACATGAAGGTATGGACAGCTATTTTGAAGAGAATAAGAGAAATTATGGCAGCCATTGTTAATTTTCATATTGTCTGGTATTGAAGGCCTTTTATGTCTTCATTACTCTGTTCTGATCAGTTTTATACTTTTTTTGTACGAATTCATTTTGTGTGAGATATAGAGAATTATTTAGGAGAAAACAAGAGACATGGTTGCAGCCACTGTAGATCTCCTGTTGTCTTGCTTTGAAATCTGTGTCACGTACATTTCTTTGCTTCTCATCCACTTTGTTCTATTTTGTTATGTTTAGTTTTGCCCTCTTTTTAAAAAATAAAAAAGAGAGACCATCTATGTTTCAAAGCTGTAGAAAACGTCAGAGGTGGCCATTTAAAATTATTCAGATATACATAGTATCTTAAACATTTCAATCTAAATTTACATGTATGATGTTTTAAAACAAACATTTCTAAAAAAAATAGATCCTTCCCTACTCCTTTACAAGCTGATTACTGCTCTTAACAGGAAGCTGTTTCCAACTACTTTGGCTCTTTCTATTTAGGCGAATGGAATCCCATTTACGACTTCTTGTTTCTTTTTCTGTTTTCAATACTTTGTTTTCAAGATTCAACTCTCTTAGACACTATTTTTCCATCTGGAAGGGAATAATAATCATTAAAAAAAGTCATAGGTTTTCATTTTTAATGGACCCTTGTCACAAAAAATAAATTAATCAGAGAAAAACAACTAGCAGTTTATTAACCTATATTTTTATGTACACATGTGACAATCCCAGGAATGAGTTTTTCTCAGAAGGTAGGTTTTAAATTCCAGCTTATATAGTATCTTCAACAAATAATGGTAAATTTTTTAGAAGTGAAAAGATAAAGAAAAGGACTTTGAACTTTTAAGAGTAGAAATTTGAGGAGATGAAAATGAATTTTTGCCTCAGGCTGGCTAGTAAAATTTGTTAATATAGGTGCCTCTGCTATAACCTCCAGTTGATAAAGTTCTGGAACTGGGTTTAGTAGTTACATTTTGTTCTTCTAGTAGAGAGTGGGGCAGAATATTCCTTTCAGGCTTTCAAAATCTGCGTCCTGCTTTTAGGAAAATAGAGAAAAGACAGCTCATGCATGTGCTGTTTCTTGTGTATAGCTCAACAATCCTTCATAATTTGGGGGGTGGCATATTCTGGTCCTACACACACTTCAACTTTCAAACATCTTACAATTGGTACTTTTCCCTTCTCCTTATTTTTTGGGATTTTCCCATTCTATATTATTTTTACAAATTTAATGTAATTGAGGCATGTATTTGCTACACTTGTATTTCATTTTTTTATAAAATTTAGAAAAAATTTTCCTGGCATTAATAGTCTTCTATCTTTTCTTCCTTCCTCCTTTCTTTCCCTTCCTTCCAAAATGTCCTTGATTTTACTGTGCCAGCATTCTTAGAGCTGAGTTAGAAAGGGAATGGTGGGGGGTGTACCTCATGGTGCTGATGTTCAGGCACCACTGCTCCCATGCACCATTTTGAGCTTGTGAATATTCCTGACCAATGCCCAGTGTCCCTAAGGGCAGAGTTTCTAGTTTAATTCCTCCACCAGATATATATGAGTCTCTTTTCTGTTGCCTATAGCACAATGCCACAGACTAAATTTTAATAAAAAGGGGTTTGTTTTACCTCACAGTTCTGGAGGTACAAGATCAAGGAATGGATCTGGTGATGACTTTCTTGCTGAGAGACCTCAGGTAGCATAGGACATCTCATGGTGTGCCACAAGGAGTAAGCATGTGTGTCATCTCTGGTCTCATATCCCCTTCTTAATAAAGCCACCAGGATTCATTCATGGGGACTCACTTTAAAGATTTGAATCCTCATCACTTTCCCAAGGCCTCACCTCTAAACACTGTTGTCATATTAAATTTCTACACCCTGATACTTCACAATTGGGTTTACATTTCAACACACTAACCTTGGGGGACACACTGAAACCTAATCCACACCATAAGAGAGTAAAATTCAGTTTTGGTCACAGACAGGGAGAGGACATGAGACTCTTAGCCATGCTTCTTATGCAGTCTGTCAATCATGTCTCCTCTTTTAAGACCTGCTTTCCTTCCCAAGTAACTACTGCTTCCTGAGTCTTGCTGGGCTTTGCTGGCTGGACTGCATCTGTGTGCTTCCTATACCTCAGTCTAGACAGTAGCTTCTTCTGGTTGTCAGTTTCTGTTTATGCAATTTGTTTTTTATTTTGTACTATTTTACTGTTTACTCTCCTATCATCTTCATTTTTAATGAAAACGTTCTTTTGCCTTCATTGACAGCTTTGAGAAAGTGGCAATAAATTCATGTGTTCAAATGTCTGTGTATGTGTGTGTGTGTGTGTGTGTGTGTGTGTGTGTATGCATGCACATGCACACTTGTATGTGGTATAGGATATTGAACCCAGGAGCACTTTACCACTCAGCTACATCTTCAGCCCCTTCCTTTTTATTTTGAAGCCCTGTTGAATTTTTATTTTGCTAGGTTACCCAGGATGGCATTGAAGTTGTGGTTCTCCTGCCTTAGAAGTAGCTAGCATTATAGGTGTCCACTTCATTGCCAAGCACATGTATTTAGTTTATTAATTTTTTGTTGTTGTTGTTTTGGTACTGGGAATCAAACTCAAGATCTCATGCTTACCAGGCAAGCTATATCCCCATCCCTAGTTTATTAAATATTATCCAGTTTCCTCATACAAATAAATTTTGTTTCTCAAATTTGTATGAATAAATTTTGTCACCTAAATTCTGTGTGAATTCAGATTTGGGAGGTGTTTTTGTTTTCTTTTTTTTTTTTTTCACTGTGGATCAAACTCAAGATCTCATGCTTGCCAGCCAGGCTCTTATATCACTGAGCTAAATCCCTGGTCCTTGATTTGGGAGCTTTAAGTGCAAGGGACAGAATTTAATGTTCACCTACATAGTTTAGTGGCCTTAACTACAAATGACAAGAAGGAAAAGGATGAAGAGGAGGTAATGAAAGATGGAAGAAAGAGATAAGAGAAAGAAGAATAAAACAGGTACATATATGGTGAGGTGTTCCTAGGACACTGACTTAATGATGGTGAGACAGAATGATTTGTCAGAACATTTGTCAGAATGATTTGTCAGAACATGTCTTTTATATGGGCATATTATTTCTATTTATGAGAGGTTTCTAGACAAAAATTAATGCATATCCTTGTCATGTAAGAAAGTAAAAAAGAAGCCAGATGTGGTGGTACACACTCACAATCCTCTTACTCTGGGAGGCTGAGGCAACAGGATCCAAAGGGCATTGCAAATTTGAGCACAGCCAGGCAATTTAGCAAGACTCTGCCTCAAAATAAAGAAAAGAATGCAAAAATGAGGTAGGGATGTAGCTCAGTGTGAAGGTCTTCCATTCTATCTCCTTAACCACACACACAAAAAAGGGAAAGAAATCATCAGAGTCTCTCCAGATAGTGACTTTTCTCTTGAATTGAAAGGGGATCTTTGATTTGTTTATTTCCCATTATTTATGCAACAGCCATTATCTGTTGTACTTGACAACCCCCCCCCAAAGACCCCAGATGACATGTCACATGCTAAAAACAATAGTCTGTTTGGGGGATTCTGAGAAGCATTTGACTTTGGGGCACATATGACTTTCCAGAACTCTATGACTTCATCTGGTTTCTGTGTGCTTTCTACTAACTGTGTCTTTGTTTTGATTTTAATCTTACTGCTCATTTTTTTCCTGCTGTAGTCATTGCCTCAAATATCTTCCACCATTCCAGCTAATTTCTGTTTCTCACCTCTCAACTCTCACCTCTACCTGTCCCCTTTTCTGATTTTTTAGGTCTTTCTTCTCACAATGCTGCAGAAAGTCAGTTGTTTCATCTTGCATTGCCTTCATTTTTAATGAAATAGCTCAGTGGCTTGTGAGAGAAAATGGCAATAAATTCATGTGCTCAACTTTTCAATCTATTGAAATGTTGCAATCACGGTAAGCAGTTATGCTAGTTGCCTTTTAAAATGATTGGTTGGGGACAGGGGAGCAATGCTGTGGTGGATATTATGAAGTGTAACTTGAATCCCCTAGTTGTTCCCCCTTCAGAACTAGGTTACTCATGGCCCCCATCCTTAGCTGGTTGGAATGTTTTCAGTTGAAGGTTCTCTGGTAAGAATCACTCCTAGAAGTTTGAAATTTGATTCAGTTTCTCTGGTGCAGAGCCAGACCTCATCTCCTGAGACAACATGTTTCTGCTGTCTCCATTTACAAACCACACTATTGATGTCGAGGGCAACCCCCCCATAAGCTCCCTGTGTGCTAATCTCTAAGAGTCTATTTCCAGGAATTAACCCAAACACATGCCTGTACATTTGCATTTTGGGCTAAAGCAAAATAGGACCGTCACAAATTTCATTCTCCCAGCATGAGATATTTTAAGATATTTTAGAAACTAGACATTAAGGAGCCAGTTTAATAACATTGCTAAAGTTGTCTCCAAAATCAGACTGTTTAGGTTTGCAAACTAGATTTACAGCCTACCAACTCTATGACCTTGCCCAGTTTCATTTCAGTATAACAGTGCTTGCTTCCTTCACATGCATGGTAGCAATGATAGTGTTGCCCCTAGTGTTGCCCATGCTATCATAAGGGCAGGAGTTATTAAACTTAAGTCTGTGCAAAACTCACACAGAAGACTTGTTGAACCTCAGGTGGTCATGTTACACCTCTAAATGATTTGTAGCTTAGTAGTAATTGTAAGAATATGCATTTGTGACGGACTTCCAGATGATGTCTACGCTACTGTCTGAGAACCATAGTACCTTGAGATTCATGGCCACAGGGTCAAATGGAAATAAAATAAAAGAACTTCTGCAATGTCTTAAACTTGGAACATATTAAGTATATAAAAACTTTAGCTTATTTTGCTGTTGATACTGATAAAAGCTGTATTTCTCCACTCATAGACTCTCAGTCAAATTATTATAGACAGTTGAGTTAGATTTAAAAAGATACTATAGGCAGTCAAATAGGGCTAGGACCTTGACATAGTCAGTAGAAAAAATTAAAACTCATTACAACTGTGGCCACAGGCACATCTGTTAGAGACAAAGTCTCAAGATAAAGACCAAATGACCAGTCCTACATGGTTCCCCGAGGCTTAAGATAGGTGATAACATGTAGTCTAATAGAGTCTAGATAGACATCAGTCACCTTGGTGGGTGACCAAGACCCTTGGACCCATCCTTTCCTGAAAAGTTCTTTGTTTTTTCCATATACACTTGTTACATGACTTGCTTCCTCATTAGATCAATATCACCTAAATGACCATATTTGTAAACTTACTGGTTTGTAATAGCTATAACCTACACTGTGCTCTATACAACTTTCTTTAAAAAGTGGGGTCCTCAGCAATCTAATTGGGGACCCCTTTGACTCTCAAGAGATACATTGCCCCCTCTTAAGCTCTTTTGTTCCTCAAAATTTATTCTTCAATTTAAAAAAATTTGGCAAATCAGGCATCTAACAGATTAAAGTTATATTTCCCCTGTATCAATCAGAGGTCCCATGTATATCAAAATTTCTGCCTAAATTCAGTTTCAGGGTTGGAGAAAAATAGAGAGCAGCAATAACACCCAAGGATACATGCTGAACCACACCTGACAAGCCATGAAAATATCATAAAAATGCTGTACAAAAACAAGTTGCAGCAGCCTCTTTAGATGGGGCAAGCACCACCAACAGCATCTTTGACTAGACCCTGGGCTCCTGTATTGCCATCAAAATGCTTCCCCTAACTCACACTTCTCCTTTTCTAGTTTCAAACTGTTAGAGAAGGACCAGTGGGGAGGAAGGGCAGGAACTAATTGTTTCTGTCTCATTAAGAAAGACATGTTAAGAAATAAACATATTCTTCTGGTTAAGTTATTTTAATTATTACAAATAATAACTTTTATTCATGGCAAGTAAAATAATTCAATATATGTAATTAACTGCATGCCATTTGTAGTCCCTTTCCCTCCAACTCCACCATAAAGGCAATTCCATGAAACCTATATCCAAAGTCAGGGACAGTATCTATTCGTTGAGGTCACATCAGGAGAAGCCAAAATTAGCAGGGATTTTCAGTTTTTCTTTAGGATTTTATGCAGCTCTGATCAAATAAAACAAGCTCAAATCTAGCAAACCTTTTCTGATCACCTACTTGGGGTAATTGATTTTTCAAATATATTTTAAAACCCTGTGGAAGTCATGAGTCAGATGTCATCCCTTAATAATATCTAAGAAGAGTTTGTAGAATCTGTTAGAGCAGTTGCAAACTTTGAAGATTAATCCTCACAACAATTAACAAGTCTACTACTATATATTATGATATATATGTACATATTAACATAAGTTTGCCATTATAATAGAATAGAATTTGGGTTCAAAGAAAAATAATTAATTTCTGTCACTATCTTATCATGATAACAGAATGGATTAGTCAGTAGGAAGAAAGAAAACTTAAAAAATATCCACTCATTTCTTATTTGCAATGAGAGATTTGATATTTATTTTCAAGAATTTGGTTTGAATGTCACATATGCATGTTTACTTTCACACTGGTCTTTGCTTTAGTATAGCTCAATAGCTTGCAAACTTTTGTATGCATACCAATTAATAAAAAGAATTACACACTTAAAACCAGACTTCCTATACCTTATACTAGATTTAAGGGTCTTTAAAGAACATTTTTCACTATAGGGGATTTTCATCTGAAAGAAAGGCTTCCAAACTCTTTCTGTATAAAATGAAACATTTTGCTTTGTTTTGTCATCTCTGGGTGGACACAAATAACAGAATATTTTTATCAACACATGCAGTAAAAAATAATTCTGGTTATTTGAATCCCCATCATGTAAATATGAATTTTGCTTTTCTGATATAGTACAGGAATGGACTGCAATCAGAAATAAAGTCAGGACTGCTAGGAGGAGGTCCTAAAGAAATGACACCCACTTGATTCAGACCTCAAGAAAGTGTTTTGGATTCTAATGGAGTTGTTTTATCAATTTTTGAACAAATATTTATGCAACATTGAATATGTGGCAGGCACTGCTTTAGGTTCTAGGGGCAAATACTGCCTAAGTAGCTGCCCTCAGGGGGTTTACATTTTAGAATCAAAAAAGTCCGTGATTCTGCTGGAGTTGTTTTGTCAATTTGCTGAACGAATATTTGTGTAGCATTTACTACATGGCAGGAACTGATTTCAGGATCTGTAACAAATAATGCCTAGATTGCTGCTCTTGAGGAGCTTACATTTTAGAGTGAGAAAAGTCATGAATGGCAAATAACCAAATATATATGCAGTATGTTATGATGTAGCTCATCATATGAAAGGGATAGAAAGTTAATATAGAGGGCCTAATTTAACACTATTGGAGAAGAAGAATCAAGAGAATAGTTTCCCAGAAACAAAGTGAAAAAAGTTTTAGACAGGAGAGTGAGTGATAAGCTGTATGGATGAATGATTCCATAACATGAAACCTGTCAGCTGGGAGCAGCTGCATATGAGCTGAAGCTTGCCACAGTGAACTCTGCCTAGCTGTGTATGTTGCTTGGAATCTGGTAGGGCCTCACCCAGCATCCCCAAACAGTCTAGTCTAGGATCTTGCTATGGGTCATCACTTGGGTCCTGGCTGGGCACCGCTTGGGTAATACATGAAAAATGACAAAACAAAAGAGCAAAATGTAATCTCAAACCTCCAGACCATCCAAAACAAGCTGAGGAGACATGGACATTGAATAAAGTGTAAGACAGACACCTGCAACTTCTGAAATGATAGCAACTGAAGTAAAGAAGCTGCAAAGAAACTCAGATCAGAAATAATCTCCCAGGTAAAAGAAGAAATGATAAACATAATAAAAGAAATGCTGGACACATCTAAAGAAGACATAGTTAAAAAAATTGAAGAACAATGAAAAAACATGGAAACCTTGCATGAATAATATAAGAAAGCAATAGAATGCATGAAAGAAATACAAGGAGATATCCAGGAAGTCAAAAATTCCATTGAAAGCTGGCAAAACCACCTAAATTGATGTGAAGATAAACTTTCAGAGCTAGAAGACAAGATCACAGCTGGTAAACAAGAAAAAATAACACGGAATCAGGAGATAACAATTCAATGGTTGCAAGATGATGCAAAGAAAAACAATACAAGATTGATAGGTGTAAACAAAAAAAGATGACAACACAAATAACATCAAAAGACTATTTACAAAAGTAATAGAAGAAAATTTCCCAAACATGGGAAAGGAAACAGATATACATGTAAGTAAAGCATATAGAATTACAATTAGCCACAAATAAAATAAATCTGTACCCAGATATGTAATAATCAACATTTCAGCAATTAAACATAAGAACCAAATATTAAAAGCTGTTAGAGAAAAGAGAAAGATTATCTATAAAGGAAAGCCCATAAGAATCACAACAGACTTTGCAACACAAACAATGAGGTCAAGAAGAGCACAGAGTGTATTTCAAATCCTAAAGTAAAACTACTTCCAATCCAGATTGATGTATCCTTCAAAACTGTTCTTCAAATTTGATGGAGAAATAAGATACTTCCATGATGAAGAACAGCTGAAGAACTTTATGACCTCCAAACCAAACCTGCAAAGAATACTTAAAGTTATTCTACGTAGACATAAAAATAACTATGGCTCCAAGAACACCAAAAGAAAAAACCACTAAGCAAGGCAAACAATTAAACAAAGGGGGAAGGTAAAGAATCAATAGCAGAATTATAACATGGCAAAAATGATCCAATATGTATCAGTTATAACCATTAATGTAAATGGCCTCAATTCACCAATTAAAAGACACAGACTGGCAGAATGGATCAAGAAACAATATCCAACCCTATGCTATATACAAGAAACCCATCTAGCCCAAAAGGAAATTCATAGATTGAATTTCAAAGGATGGAAAACAATACTTCATGCAACAGGAACACCCTCCAAAACAGCAGGGTTAGCTGTTCTGTTTGTAGACAAGGTGAACTTCAAACCAAGAATGATCAAAAGGGATAAAGAAGGTCACTACATATGGGTTGGGGTAAAATTTCAAAAGGAAGAGATAACAATTCTAAATATATATGCAACAAATATGGAAAGACCCAGCTATGTAAAACAAATATTTATAGAAAAACAATCAACAGATCTTCCTTAAAGACGTATTTATTACTCAGTCAACTCCAAACATTAGAAAAAATGACAAAAGATGACTTTTGCTCGACATAGTACACTTGATTCCTTAGTAAAAACTGCTTCCTTAGTGTTCTATAATCAGCACTCAGAGAAAACCAAAGAGAGAAAATAAAGAGACCAAAAAATGGTTGCCTTTACTGTGGCCTTAAAAACGCAGACCTTAAGTCTGATTCTCAGGCTTCCAAGAAGAGCTCGAGGATGACATCTACCTGCTATCGCCACCACAAGCCAGGCCACTTTAAGAGGGACTTCCTTAAAAGGTGCCCCCAACCATGCCCTAACTGCAAAGGGGACCACTGGAGGTTGGACTGCCCTCTAAATGCCATGTGTATATTCTTGATCATTCTGCTAATATCTTAATAGCCATTCAAGATATTAGATGACAAATTAATGACATGTCAGATTGTAAAACTCCTGGACCTTATCCTTTTCCTCCTTATGGGAAGCCATTAGTAGCTCCTGGTGGTGGAAATCTTTGCTAATTATACTCATAATTATCCTGTTGAGTATATTATTCAGGACATGTATGCTTAATTGTTTCTTTGGCTTTGTCCCTTCTAGTCTTAAAGCTGTACAGCCACCCAAGATGAAACTGCCTGGTGTCTATCTAGGACCTTTAGATAGACCCTCTGTGGAATATCTCTGACTGCCAAACATAACTACAGCCCTTTTCAGCTTGCAGAAGTCAGATCGGTCATCACCCATTTCTCCCTCATGGCAGTTCAGGATACTTCTTCAGAGAGGGGAGACTGTTACAGGCAACTGAGCTAGTTAGAAATATTATAGGCAGTCAGAAAGGGGTAGGCCCTCAAAGAAGCCAGCATAGAGGACCAGATGTCTGATGACCTTGGAGGAGACACACACCTCTTGCTGTGGGCCAGATCTCAGGCCAGAGGGCAAAACAAATCTAACCACACCCTTAAGTATAATCTTAGGGATTAAATCTGGATCTCTTTGAGAAGCCAAGAGTCACCATAAAAATCCTTTATAGGAGGAGTCACTGATCTCTAAAAATGTCTGCTTTCTATGTGACTTGCCTCCCCATTTGTTCTCAATTTAATCAGTTTTACCTGCACTATTAATCTTACTGGCAAAACATAGTGAGCTACCAGTTTTTCCCAGTTTAGACCTACCTCACCTCATGGTTTTACTCTATAAAAATCCTGAGAAAATACAGAATCTTTAGCAACCCACTCGGGAACCCTTCTGTCTCACTCTCAGACAGAAGCTTTCTTTCTTTCAATAAATATTTCTACTCTTAAAAAAGAAATGAAAAATCAAATAAGCACTAACACAATTAAGATGGGAGACTGTAACATACCTTTGACACAAAGAGAGAGATCAACTAGAAACAATGTCAGCAAATAACTAACAGAATTGAATCATACTTGTGAACAAATGGACTTAGTAGATATGTAGAGTGTTCTACACAACTTCATCAGAATATACATTCTTCTCAGCTTTACATGGGACATTCTCTAAAATACACCATATACTATCCCATAGACATGCTTAAGTAAATGCAAAAAAACTGAAATTATTCCATGCATATTATCATGTTATCTGATCACAGTGCTATAAAACTGGAATTAATGATGAAACTGCAAAAACTCCATAAACATGTGAAAATTAAATAATACACACTTGAGCAATCAATGGGTCACAGAGGAAATTAAAGAAAAATTTTAAAAATATCTATGAGTAAAAGAACATACAAATGCAATTTACCAAAACCTGTGGGATACAATGAAAGCAGTCCTCAGAGGACTCATACTCAATATAGTGCTAGAAATATTTGCTAGGGCAATTAGACAAGAGAGAGAAATAAAAGGAATAAAGATAATAATTGAAGAGGCTAATGTATTTGCAGATGACATGACACTCTACCTAGAAGGCCCACAAAACTCCATTGAAAGACTTCTAGATGTAATAATCAAATTCAGTAATATAGCTGGATACAAAGTCAACACTCAAAAAATAATTACATCCTTCTACACAAACAACAAACTCACTGAGGGAGAAATAAGAGGAACCACACCCTTCACAATAGAATCCACAAAATGAAATACTTAGGAATCAATCTAACAAAGAAAATAAAAGATCTATTCCGTGGAAATTACAGTCCCATGAAAAAAATCAAAGAAGATCTCAGAAGATGGGGGAAGACCAGAAAGATGGTGGACCTAGAGGTAGCAGGATATAGAGCCTCTCTGAGAGAGACAGTTCAAATGCCAGAATAGAACACCCTGGAGAGATCCAGAGGGAGATGGATACTTTCAACCCAGGAAGAAACTGAAGTCAAAGAAACTACTCGAATACGAAGTAGCAGGGCTACTATTAGAGAAGCTAAGATTAGCAAGCACAGCACTCTCTCCGAGCCACCTGAACTCGTGCCCAAGATCAACTTAAGCAACCGAAACCACGCTGGTATGATTGGCTTGAGCAGCCCGAGCGTGCAGCTGAACATCCTTGCACATGACTTGCCCAGAACTGGCCCTGCACGTGACCCACACAGAGGCATCGTGTATTCGCACTGAAGCCACACTGAGGTCAGAGGTCGGGGAGCCCAGCAGTTCTCAGGGACCAGCATCAACACTTGGTGAGTGATGGGAATAAAACCCTCCTTCCATGGGAAAGGGGCAATCAACTGGATGACATATTGCAGTTGGGCAGGAAAGTCCTAACTCTGTAAGGAAGTGGCTTCAGTTGGTTGCTCCCCTCATGGAGAGGATTGGTGGGATCTGCTTGAACTGGGTTGGGACCCAGTGGGTTGTCAAAAATCAATTAATTCCCTGAGCGAGGCACATACTGACACAGTGAAGGCCCGCAAGGGTTGACTGGCCCAGAGAGGAGGATCCAGGATATACTGCCCTTGCTTGCACTTCACTCTCTGATAGCAGACTGTGGCGGGCAGAAACCCCAAGCCTGTGTGCTCCAGAAGAACCCTCAACATCAAGAAAAGGGGCTGGGAATTACACTATACACTTGTATGGAAGGAACCAAAAGCATGATAAGAGAGAGAAATAAGAAAAAGCCCCCAGCCCCCAACCCTGAGAATATAAAACCAGGAGAGGTAAATACAAAAGAGATTGAGGGCAGCAAACATGCAACATCAAACACAGCATCAGCGGACATAAAGAGATATCTTCGGGACCTCATAAATGAGATCAAAACTGAAATATTAATTCAAGTTAAACAAGAGATAAATAGATTAATAAAAGAAAGGCTGGGCATCTCTCAAGAAGACACAGACAGAAGAATGGAGGAACACAAAAGGAGAGAAACATACAATGAAGAATATAAAGCAAACCTAGAATTCATGAAGCAGATTCAAAGATATTATCAGGAAACTAAAGACTCCATAGAAAGTTGGCAAAACTGCTTGAAAGAAATTAAAGACAGACTATCAAAAATTGAACATAGGCTTGCAATGTGTGATCATTAAATGAAAGATCTCTTAAAAATAACAAGGGAGCAGGCAGTAACAATTGGAAGGCTAGAAGACCACAAGAGGATCTATAACTTAAGAATAAAGCATGTGAATGAAGAAGCAGGAGTTTTAACAGAAGAATTGCAATGGCTATTCACAGAAATGATTAAGGAAAACTTCCCAAACATAGAAAAAGGAAATGATATGCAGACGTATGAAGCATACAGAACTCCAGTCACTTACAACCAAAACAGAGCTACACCCAGACACATAATAATCAAGATCCCAGAAATTCAATATAAGAACAGAATATTAAAAGCCATCAGAGAAAGGAAACAGATTACCTATAAAGGACAATGTATCAAAATCACAGCAGATTTCTTTACACAGACCATCAAGTCAAGAAGAGCTTGGAGTGAAATAATTCAAGCACTGAAGGAGAACAACCTCTAACCCAGATTGATATATCCTGCAAAAGTCTCTCTAGAAATTAATGGAGAAGCAAGATGCTTCCATGACAAAGAGGAACATGGAGAATTTGTGACCACCAATCCAACTCTACAAAAACTACTAAAGGACATTTTAGAGAGAGAAAAAAAGAATACAAGCATTTCAGGAACAGTGGCAGAGAGGCCTCAGTGAATGGGGCAGACAGTGGAGGGGAAGACAAAAATAGACAACCAATGGCAGAAAGATAGAATAACAGATATGAGGCAGAGAAGATTGGCTATAATC